>MU551617.1:8020797-8071250 GCA_024362625.1 Silurus asotus
ATATTTTATATATAATGTATATAATGTATATTAAGAAATGTATTGCATATTCTGCATATTATTAATAATAATAATATCATCATTATCAATATAATTTCTGTTATAATTATAATTATTAAATATTACTGTTGTTGCTTATTTCCTGTTTCTTTATTCTTAAGATTAATATTCAAGGTTTTTTTTGTCATATGCACAGAAAATGTAAAATGGAAATGTGTTGACTAGTGAGGAGAGTGTGTTGAGAAGATGGAGGAAGTATTTTGAGCAGCTGATGAATGAGGAAAATTAGAGAGAGAGAAGGTTGGATGATGTGGAGTTAATAAAGCAGGAAGTGGATAGGATTAGTAAGGAGGAAGTGAGAGCAGCAATTGAGAGGATGAGTGTGTTGAGAAGATGGAGGAAGTATTTTGAGCAGCTGATGAATGAGGAAAATTAGAGAGAGAGAAGGTTGGATGATGTGGAGTTAATAAAGCAGGAAGTGGATAGGATTAGTAAGGAGGAAGTGAGAGCAGCAATTGAGAGGATGAAGAGTGGAAAGTCAGTGATCCTGATGTCCTGATGACATACCGGTAGAAGCGTGGAGATGTTTAGGAGAGATGGCAGTGGAGTTTTTAACCAGATTGTTTAACAGGATTTTGATAGGTGGGAGGATGCCTGAGGAATGGAGAAGAAGTGTGCTGGTACTGATCTTTAAGAATAAGGGAGATGTGCAGACCTGCAGTAACTACAGGGGAATTAAGTTTATCAGTCACACCATGAAGTTATGGGAAAGAGTAGTGGAAGCCAGGGTGAGAGAAGAGGTGACCATCTGTGAGCAGCAGTATGGTTTCATGCAGAGGAAGAGCACCACAGACGCATTATTTGCTTTGAGAATGTTCATGGAGAAGTATAGAGAAGGTCAGAAGGAGTTGCATTGTGTGTTTGTGGATTTATTTTATTGTATGAGGAAGTCAGATGTGGCAGAGAAGTATGTGAGGGGGGTGCAGGACATGTATGAGGACAGTGTGACAGCAGTGAAGTGTGCAGTAGAAATGATAGACTGGTTCAAAGTGGAGGTAGGACCGCATCAAGGATCGGCTCTGAGCCCTTTTCTGTTTGCAGTGGTGATGGACAGGTTGACGGACGAGGTCAGACAGAAGTCTCCATGGACTATGATGTTTGCGGATGATATTGTTATTTGAGGTGAGAGTAGGGAGCAGGTTGAGAAGAGCCTATAGGGATAGAGGTACGCACTGAAGTGAAGGGGAATGAAAGTCAGTAGGAGTAAGACAGAGTACATGTGTGTGAATGAGCGGGAGGGCAGTGGAGTGGTGCGGTGAAGCGGTGGAGAAGTTCAGGTACCTGGGGTCAACAGTAATGGAAAGTGTTAGGGAAGTAAAGAAAAGAGTGCAGGCAGGGTGGAGTGGGTGGAGAAGAGTGACCGGAGTTATGTGTGATAGAAGAGTATCTGCAAGAGTGAAAGGGAAAGTTTATAGGACTGTGGTGAGACCTGCGATGTTGTATGGTTTAGTGACAGTGGCATTAAGTAAAAGACAGGAGGTGGAGCTGGAGGTAGCAGAGCTGAAGATGTTGAGGTTTTTGTTGGGAGTAATGAGGATGGACAGGATTAGAAATGAGTTTATTAGAGGGACAGAGCATGTAGTACGTTTTGGAGACAAGGTGAGGGAGGCGAGATTGAGATGGTTTGGACATGTGCAGATGAGGGACATGGGGTATATTGGTAGGAGAATGCTGGGGATGGAGCTACCAGGAATGAGGAAAAGAGAAAGGCCAAAGAGGCGGTTTATGGATGTAGTGAGGGAAAACATGCAGGTAGTTGGGTTGAAAGAGGCAGTTGTAGAGGACAGGGGGTATGAAGCCGCTGTGGCGACCCATAATGGGAGCAACCGAAAGAAGAAAAAAAAGAACATATTAAATGAAATTGAAGTAGGCTGCATTTCATTAGAGCAGGGTAAACTGCACACAATATTTTTTTCTTACAATCAATCCTGGCCTGTTTTAATATATCACACTATGTGGCAGTTCCGGTCACGTGTTGCAACTTCTGGCTCGGGATTGGATGGTTTCTCATCGCTATCCTTTTGAAACAGACCTGCCCTCAGCATCACAATGTTGTTGACAGCTTAGCATGTTGTTACAGCAGAAGCACCCCATAACTCGTCTAAGAGTTTAGTTATGATCCCGATGAGGCTTATTCATAAATATCCATATTCGTTATAACAGAAAATGGACGCAGTGCGCAACACGCGGCTGCTATTTGAGTTATAGAGCGGTAGCAGTTCAGATAGCTGGGGTAGCCTGACGATACCGAGAGACAGAGATGAGCAAAGACTCCGAAGTCCAGAGTGAAATAGTTGTAAAACGCAGCTGCTCGAACAAAAAGAGAAATCGAGATGGAATGAAAAGTGATTTAACTCCGGCCAAGAAGCGGCTCAGTGCTGAGCACTGCAAAACAAGTGAACATAGAAATCTGATGAAGATCAAGAGAGAAGACCCTGTGACCGAGCAGGTAACCAACTACTGTATTGTTTAACAGTCTAGCCAAATATTTTGTTAACAGCATTTAATTCACAATTAAAGTCAAAACCAAAACATGACAGGTTTTAACAGTGGATAAATGGCAGAGCTGAAAATTGCTCTGTCTTTCGCACGTGTCGACTCTTTCATCGTTGCAAAGTGCAGAGTCGATTCCTATACATTCCTCTTATAAAGTGCAGAGTCGACTCTATATATTGTTTTACTGCTTTAAACGAGCCATGTACAAGAGCCGACTCCTACAGTAAACCAACGTATAAGAGTCAACTCATATGCTGCGTTACTATTAATATCGACTCATTGCTCTGATAAAGTGCCGAGTCGACTTTTATACTTTGCTTTAATACAAACCAACTCCTATGCATCGCTCTTATAAAGTAAAGAGTCAAATCTTATTCATTGCTTTACTATAAGAGTCAACTCTTATACATTGCTCGTATAAAGTGGAGTCAACTTTGAGTTGACTTTACACTTTGCGTTGCATAAAGAGTCGACTCCTTTAAAAGACAATGCAAAGTTCTTTCATCCAGTAAAACCATAAACATCGACAGGCAAATGTTTGCATTGTAATGATGCATAATGTAGAGTTGACTCTTCTAGTATCAGGCATTAAACTTTATTTGTATATATTGGATTGTTTCAAAGTTTTTCATTATATTAGAAGTTTCATTGAAATAGAAAATATTGTAAATATTTCATTTATTTATAATATTTTCATTTATCATTTATTCATAATATTTTGAAAGGGGCAACTAATTTTAATATAATAATTTCTTTTATAATGCAACATTTTCTTTCGATCCTTGGCCCTTAATAAAATGTACAGTTTATTGACACTTTATAGGAAAACATTTGGGCAGCTCTGGAATAGAAACCGCAATTGTACACCTTTAAAAATGTCTACTCCACATTTCAGCTGATTTTTTTTTTACTTGTTTATTTTTGCATTTAATATTTGCATGAATACAATTTTGCACAAATTTGGAATATATCATCGAGTTTTTGGTCTCTGATCGTTTTTTCAGTGCTGTAGTGACAGTGAGGATCTCTTTGATGGCTACGATAGCATCATCGCTGACTCCTCCTTCCTAGCCAAGCTGGAAGATATTGAACAAGTCCAACCGCCACAAACCACCACAAGCACTGCTGATCATCTCGCAGACTTCACAGACGGTTTCCATGATGCATCACTGCAAGATTTACCGAGTTCCCAGCTTGCGTTTCAGCAAGTTGTACAAAATCAATTGCATTTTACCCACACAGATAGACCTGGCAACACATCCACTCCTGAAGAGAAACACTCAATGCAGTCTGTCTGTGAAGATCAGTACAAACCTGCCAGGAGGGCCAGGAGAAGTATGGCTGACCAGCTAAAGAGGGCCATGAAGGAAAATGCAGCTTCTTCAAACATTGTGTCAAAGACAGTTCTTCAGAAACAGGCAGCAGTGAGTGAAGAAATCAGTGTTGCTGTGCAGACCATTGAGTCTGTGACCTCAGAAGGAGACCTGGGTCCTTTCTTTGGGCTTCCATCCAAAGTTAAGGATTTAATCATGAGACTGAAGAGGATCGAGGACTTGTATGGTGATTAATTTATTAGCATTTTTTTAAATAAATTTGATGAAATATGTACCTCAGTCACAGCAAATATCTTCTCCTAGCTTACCTAGAGTAATTTTAATAGATGCAGATAATTAATTTGCTGTTACTTCAGGGATAATGATAAATGGCACATGAACACCCTTACAGGGTTGAATATTGGAAATGAGCAACGGCGAGTTTTTGAAATGGACCTAGACATAAAATTCCTTTGTGAAATTGCAACTAGTTTACATGTAACTGAAAGGAGCCAAATATTATCAGCAGCAGAATCTGAAATGTTTTGCATGTGACCAAAATCAAGGAGCTTTTACAAGGATCAGAGAGGAAATGCACAAAAAACATTCACAAAGCAGAACTATTCATCAATCGTACAATTATAAAATATAATCTAATTGTGACGTTTACATAAAGACGTTGTTTTTGTTCATTCTATTGACCAATCAGTAATGAACCCAATTTCTATCCCTGCCCACATTTCCTATTAAATTTTATCTGCGTTTACATTAGTAATGACATCATAGCTGTTTAAATGATTACTTACTACAATCTTTTTAAATAACATATAAAAGAGTTTCATGCAGCATAGACAGTCCTGGTACAGTCCATACATCTAATGAAGCCTGTTTTTGTTTTTAGAGTGGCAAAAGGCGTGCCTAAATTTGGACTCGGTTCACCACAGAAAGAATCTGATCTACTCTCTACCAACGAGTGGAGGGAAGACGCTGGTGGCGGAGATCCTCATTCTTAAAGAGATTCTCTGTAGGAAAAAAGATGCACTGCTGATATTACCATATGTATCCTTGGTGCAAGAAAAGGTAAACTATTTTTTTTTTTTTTTTTTTTTTTTTTTCAGCAGCAGGAAAAATCTAATGTTATTTCTAGAAAATTATGAATAGCTGAAGAGAATTGGGACTGTACATATGCTTGCATATTAAAAAACATTGTGGATGCCTTGTATTCTAAGTGCTCATGCTTTTGTCATCAATTAGTTCCAATTGTGTAAACATACAAATACCTTTAATATCACATACTCTGCCCCATACTCTGGATTTTGCATAGTGGCATATGTTTTGACATGATATTCTCATTTTCCCATGTTCTCTGTTTACTGAAATGTATTTAGCTGTACACTCTGATCGTTCAGAAGACGTTTAATCAAAATATAATGATCTTTCAACCATAAAACTTTCTTTGTGGCTGCAGGGCAAATCACAGGCTTATATTAATGCACCGATTTTAAGACATGTTTGTTTCTCTAATAACAACTCAATCGAAATGGTTTGAATGTGGAAGTGCCACACAGTAAGCACAAGCAGAGTAAAATAAAATAACTTATAATCATCGCTATGTGATGTATGTTTTTCCAGAAGGAGTCTCCAGTGTCAGTGCTGTGTTACAGTCAGGAGTAAAGTTATAACATTAGGTTTTGTGACATGGGGAGGTTTTAAGTACAGCAGCTACTGTAAATGAAAGCTGTTGTTGGGTTTTTTTTTGTCCCATTATTTGTAAGAGAGAGAGAACAAGACATGCTGATGAGGGAACAGCTGCTTATAGCTGCTTTAATGTAAGTGATGACAGTAACTTGTTTTGTGAACATTCCATATAATCGAAATGACGTGAAACCATATTCTGGTTGTATTTAATACCTTGTGTGCCTAGTAACAACCTACAATTTACAAAATTCAGTCTGACTTTGAGGGAAGGGAAAACTGCAGCTTGTTGCTGTGAACACTTTTGGCAAAAGAACAGTTTTTAAATAGGAACTATACAGGTAGCTGATTGATGCATACGATTGTACGTATACATATATTTGGTATTGGGCTCCATATCAAAAGCGATAAATGAAATCAGAGTTTTATTTCCTGTAGGTTCGAGGCTTGGCGAGTTTTGGTATTGAGCTGGACTTCTTAGTAGAAGAGTATGCTGGGAGTAAAGGAAAATTTCCTCCTGTAAAAAGACGAACGAAGAACTCGCTTTACATCGCCACAATCGAGAAAGGCCACAGCCTAGTGAACTCGCTGATCGAGACAAACCGACTGGACAACATCGGCCTGGTGGTAGTGGATGAGGTTGGTTTCAGCATGTGGTTTATTTTTGTGCAAAATATTCAAATGTTTCGGTTATTTAAATGTATTTTTTTATGTTTCTCCTCCACTTTAATTAGCTCCACATGCTTGGAGATGGCAGCAGAGGAGCGATTCTTGAGATGACTCTGGCTAAAGTGCTGTACATTAGCAGTAAGTCAATTGCCAGTAAAGCCTCTGTCTCAGATCAGATTACGTCACAAAGGTTATACTAACATTAAGATATTTTAAACAGAAAGCACCCAGATCATTGGGATGAGTGCAACGCTGGGCAACGTAGCGGATCTCCTGAACTTCCTTGGGGCGGAGAACTACACAAATGACTTTAGACCTGTAGATATCCTTTTACTCTACGCTTTAATAAATGAATTTGTTAGAGGTGTTGTATACGAGGCAGATGTTTCACCTCTCGGACATCTGCGTTGTTGTTTTGCAGGTCCAGTTGAATGAATATGTGAAACTGAAAGACAGTATTTATGAAGTCGATCCAAAAGAGGAGCAGTGTTTCCGGTTCTCACGCCTGCTGACTTTTAAAGTAGGTCCCTGGTTGATTATTAGCCCATTCCTACCCACTAGCAAGCTCCTCGTTTAAGGCAAACAAATGCTTTCTATAAGACATAGCATGAAGCTGCCATATCTTTTTAAACTGCTGCTCATGCTGCTTAGAAACTTCTCTCCTGCCCTGTACTGTCAGCCATACCACTAAATAAACATGGCTAATTCTGATGCATTGTTTGATGCATATTTAATTGATAAGAAGTCACATATAGAACATCTCTTACAATAGCTTTTAATACATTGATTTCCACTGACATTGCCAATGAATTACCTTCTACAATGTGATACTATCCGACCTAGTTGCCTTCAAACGATAGAACAGATTACCACTTTATTCAGAAGAACATTTCAGAGTTAGGTGCATATCATCTTACTGGTCCGTTAAAAGATTTCAACTTTACATAGATTCATTATTTTCTTTAAACACCAATGGATTGTCCTTTTTTGATACTGCTTGAATTATAGTCAAGGATACACGGTAATTGAAAGTTTTTGATTTATTATATGCCTCAGTTTATTTCAATGGTTGTCTTTTATGCATTGATCCAAGATTTACAATCAGCTTTTATGTTATACTGCTACATGTTATATTGTAGGGTTAAAGGAACCGTTTTATGGTTACAGGGTGGCACATTTTTATTTCAGCAGAAAAGATACTCCAGCCAGCACTTTTCCTTTTGCTTAAAAAAAAAGCTTAGTATGGGGGGTAATAAAAACCCCCTGCTGACTTGATGCTATGTGTAGATTTTAATTTTGTATTAATTTATATTTGTTTGAACAGTACTCTAGTGGGATGCAAAAACTGGATCCAGACCACATCATTGCTCTGGTTACTGAAGTAATCCCCCAGCAGTCCTGTTTGATATTCTGCGCTACTAAAAAGAACTGTGAAAATGTAGCTGGGATGATCTGCAAGTATTTGAATAAGTAAGTATACCATTTGATATTAAATAGCACCTGTTAATATCATACACGTTTACATAATTTATATCTTTCGTTTTCATCTGTTTTTACAGAGAATTTCTAAAGCACAGAGAAGAGGAAAAAATGACTCTGTTATCTGAGCTGAGGAACAGTGGGAACGGCTCGCTGTGTCCTGTGCTGCAGAAGACCGTTCCCTACGGCCTGGCGTACCACCACAGTGGTCTGACCAGTGATGAAAGAAAGCTGCTGGAGGAGGCGTACTCATCCGGCGTGCTCTGTCTCCTCGCCTGTACGTCCACCCTGGCTGCAGGAATCAACCTCCCTGCCCGCAGGTATGTCACAGTTATTCTATTATAGCCGCACTATATAATACCACAAGACATTGAAACTACATCTGCATCTTTCAAATTTAGTACCTACATGTCTTACCTCGCCACAACCATAAAACTTCTCCTTGGCCTTTTCCTCCTTCCTGGTGGCTCCATCCTCAGCATTCTTCTACCTGTATAACTCCATGTTCCTCTTCTGCACAAACCATCTCAATCGCGCCTTCCTCACCTTGTTTCCAAAACGTCCTACATGTGCTGTCCTTCTAATAAACTCATTTCTAATCCTGTCCATCGTGGTCACTCCCAACGAAAACCTCAACAAGATACTCTACTATCACAAATCACTCCTGCTATCACTCTTCTCCACCCACACCACCCTGCCTGCACTCTAACACACTCTCCATTACTTTGCACAGTTGACCCCAGGTACCTAAACTCATCCACCTTCTCCATCTCTTCTCCCTGCCACCCAGTCTTAGGCTTTCTCTAAATCCACAAACACACAATGCAACTCCTTCTGACCATCTCCATACCTCTCCATCAACATTCTTGGGCTTGGGACTGGCACTAAGAGTGAACTGGCTTGTGCAACCATAATGACTGGGTTCCAAATAGGAAAAAAATAAGTAATGCAGATTTACCTTGAATATTATAATTAGGTATTAAAAATGTTTTGAAATATTAAGATGGTCAGTTTTATTATATTTACAGATTTTTCTGTGTATCGAGAGGGAAAATGTTTTTCAAAAATCCTTTTATTTGGCTTTTTTTTATTAACTTTAATTCTTTTATAGATCATAATATTTTTTGAGTGATTAAAAAGCTATCTGAAGCTATCTGTTGCAGCTAAAAATATTTAAGTCCAAACGTATCTTTTTTAACATTTTTACATTGTATAATATTCAGCATGCTCATCATTTACATCATTTATCCTTTTCCTCCTGTATTTTTGGGAACAGCTGCAGAATTGAAAGATTTTGTAAAAAGTTTATTGTGAATAAATATAAAATACAAAGTTTAAATAATTTATCTTTTCAATCTGGGCTTTCTCAATGTCTGTTTTTGTATTCTTTTACACATCCTTAAAATCCTGTGTATTCAGAGTGATCCTCCGCTCGCCGTATGTCGGCACGGACTTCTTAAAGAGGAGTCAGTACAAGCAGATGGTGGGAAGAGCAGGCCGTGCTGGGATTGATTCGATGGGCGAGAGCATCCTCATCCTGCAGGACAAAGACAGAGAGAGAGTGAGAATTTTTTACTCTTTTACTCTGCTAAGGTTCAGCATAGATATTAAACAACATTAACTTGTCTTATTTTGTTGGTTAGGCCAAACAGCTGGTGTGTGCGCCAATAGAGAACTGTTACAGCAACCTGTTACAGGATGGGAGTTGCAGTCTTCAAAGTCTTATCCTCTCTCTCATCGGCCTTAATGTGAGTGACAGCTGTCAATCTCGGCATCAGAATCCGTCGATGACGTCCAGGTTGTTCATTTAAACTTTTTTTGGTTTTCCCAGATAACATCCACTGTAGAGCAGGTCCTAGAGTTCATCTCCAGGACATTACTCAGTGTCCAGGAGACTCGACTTTGTCAGCAGAAGAGTCTTCGTGAGCTTGTAGTGGAGTCTATAGACATACTGAAAGAGAAGGGGCTCATCGGCATTTCTCCACACGAGCAATCTTTGCTAGATGTCACCAAACTGGGAAGAGCAACATATAAAGGTGTAAATAAATGAATATTGTATTGTAATGCAGCATTTTAGTTTACTATCAATTTTTTTGTGCCATTAGTAATCTATTTCCCCTTTTTTGTAATTTGAAAAATTGCAGTAGTATTTTGATTCTGATTTTTCAGAAGTTGTTGATTTCTACAACAGGTTCAATTTATGATAAAATGTAAATAAAAAATATAAATGTATCAATAAATAATTAACTACTTATAAGTAGTTAGAGAATTATTTATTGATACATTGATATTTTTTATCAACATTTTAAAGGCCAAACATTATAATAAAAAGCTTTATTTAACTATCCTTATTATACTTTAGCTCAATAAGTATTTACATTACGGTACACAAACAATATTCTTGATTTTACTTTAGCAGTGTGTATATGTGCAAATAATTGAAGACCAATACCAGTAGCTTTAGTCAAATAGAGCTTTTAAATTATGATGTCTGGCCTTTAAAATGTTAATTTAAAAAAATAAACATATTAATGCATAATTCTCTAACTACTTAAGTATTTACTTATAAATATTATACTGTATCTCTTTAATAGTTGGATTCTATGTGCATTCATTTGCATTGCTTCTGTCTCACTTGCATTTTCTGCTTTGACCTCTGCTCAGGCTCAGTAGACCTGAGATACTCTGATGTCCTCTACAAAGACCTGTCTAAGGGTCTGGAGGGTCTTCTACTGAACAGTTTCCTGCATTTAGTGTATCTGGTCACTCCATATGACCTTTTGTCCCAAATCAAACCAGACTGGATGATCTACTTCAGCCAGGTAAAACTTTACAAATCCATTTGGAGAAGCATTTCATTGCAAAACATCATTGAAATCTGCCATAATTATACACCCTGAAACAAAATAAGGACAAACAAATCTGTTATTTTCTGTCTCAAGGTCATTTTTAGGCAGACAGTTTTGTAATTACAGATGGCAGGAGTTTGTGACAAAATGTGTGTTTTTAATGAAAGCTCCAGTGCAAGTGGCACAAACAATTGTGTGACAAAGAAGTCCAAAAAGATACAGAAGGATATGTATGCATTAACAAAAGAGTTCATGAAGACTCAGCTAAAGGATTCTGGGAATTAGAATACCCAGAGATTAATTAGGTAATACACAAACCAGGCATATTCCATTACATTAAACAAAGAGTACGTCTCTTAAAAAAAAAAATAATAATAATTAAAAGAAACAAAAATGGCAGGAATGTAAAATTGTCTAATCAGAACTGATAATTAGATGAATTGCCTAGACAGATTAAATTGAAGTGAGCTGTTCCTCGTTCTCCTTCCAGTAGGAGTCAAGTGAAAAGTGTTGTCAAAAGAAAAAGTATATTTATATTGTTCTGTATCTAAAAGTTAATTGTTTCCTAATGTTTAAACCAGTGTTTGCCCTGTTTTGTGGTAGTTTAGCGCTGTATGTTTTTTTTTTTTATTATTATTTATTTAATTTTTTTTCGCTACCATCCTGTAGCATATAAATGAATGTGTATATGATTTCTTTGAATTGCCTATTTTTATTTTTTTTTACTTGCCCTAATGCCTGGAGATGGCAATTTCATGCAATTTTTCCACGGAATCCTTATGATGCGAAGATATAAAATTACATATCTAACTATTTAAGATTGCATCATTCATTATTATTTTTTTTGACTGTAGATTCCATAATGCTCTGGAATAATTCTTGCAAATGTATTTTATGATTTTTTAAATTAGTTAACAAAGTTGTCTGTGGCTGAACAGAAGATGGCGGCCGCTATTGGAGTACCCGAGAGCTTCCTAGTTCGGAAGGCAGCTGGGCAGAGTGTTAGGAAGGTGGGACTATTTTAAGACTTGGTGCAACCGTTTTGTGGGGAATGAACATTCCAATTCACCTAGCTCCAAAAAAAAAAGATGTAGCAGCTAACATATATGGGAAGTACTTTTCGATCTCATGGATTGACCTAATTTGTGTTAACACTATTTATGTGTGGGTGTGTTAGAGTGTGGACTCTGCAGTGGTGAACAGACTGTACCTGGCTCTGGTGCTCTATTCTCTCCTGAATGAGACAAACATATGGAACGTTTCTGACAGATTCCAATTGGCCCGAGGCCTCATTCAGACCCTCGTCAGTTCCGCCTCAGCATTCTGCTCCTGCGTACTGCATTTCACTGAGGTCAGTTTAAGGGCAACCATGATAATCGTTGTTGGCCATGCTTGATGTGTAATTTAAGGATTATGGCTATGGAGTATAATTAGTGCTATTATTATTATCATTATTATTATTATTATAATATACACACATTCACATGCGTACATTTTGTTCCTGTGGTCTTCTAGGAGTTGGAGGAGTTTTGGGCCTATAAAGCTCTCCTCACTGAGCTGACCCGCAGACTGACCTACTGCGTACAGGCCGAGCTTATTCCACTAATGGAGGTCGCTGGAGTCATGGAGGTTTGTGTTTTGTTTTTGTTCAATTTCAATGTGTCAATCATTTTGAAAATATTTTCTTGTTCGTGATTGCTGTTTTACCACGGTAGAGATATGAAGTGACACACAAGCTAAATTCATTTGGGCATTCATCAAATTCACCAACATGAGCAGGATTAAAGTGATAAAAGCATCATTGTCTTGTTTCATAATGTATTTAAAATGAATAAGGAAATAAAGTACTGACCCATAGCAGGATATTGGGAGCACAAATTAACTATTACTTAATACAATGCCCATATCCAAGTTTGTTCATCTCAGTAGCATTCCTTTCTATTTCTTCTACTTCTCAGTTCCGAGCTAAGCAGCTGTACAACGCTGGCTATAAAACGCTGGCTCATCTGGCCAATGCTGACCCGAGCATGCTGGTGAAAACTGTGGAGAATCTTAATAAAAGACAGGCTAATCTGATTGTGGCCTCAGCAAAAGTTAGTGCATTTTTAATTTCTTCTCTGCATGCTTCCTTTTTGTTTGGTTTTGCTTCCCTTCAAAAGATTTTGGAGTATAGGTGTTAAAAATGGCTACTTCTTCCTTCTTTGTTACAGAATAATAATTCCTGTGGATTTTTTCTTTTATCATAGTACTTAGAACAGTCGGCTTGTCACAATGCAGTTTTATATAAATCCATTGCAATCTGCACATGTTCTCCAAGGTTACATCTTCTGTATACGTTTCATTGCTTCGTAATTATTGTATTTTTTGTATGTTTGATTTATATATATACACAATTTAGCTTTAGCTTGTGGTCTAATGAGTCACAGATTCTTTTAAATCAGTGATTTTTTTTTCTTCATTTTTGTAACGAAGACAACTTTGTTAATAGATACCTTTTTTCTTTTGTTTGGTTTTTTTTTCCATGTCATGAACTTAACTTTGGGTTAAGGAACCTTTTCTGAGTTTAGGGGGAATGTCCTTTTTTTCATGATCTTTAACTTCCACAGTTTGGGTATAGTTACAAGAACACCATGGCAGTACATAATTGAGAAATAATGACTTTAGTAGAATAAGTTTATTTCTATAGCGCTTTTCACAATGGATATTGTCTTAAAGCAGCTTCACAGATCTTAAGAATTAAAGTGGATTATGTGTATTTATCCCTGATGAGCAGCCTGGGGTGACTGTGGCAAGGAAAAACTCCCTAGATGTTCTAAGGAAGAAACCTTGAGAGGAACCAGACTCAAAAGGGGAAACCGTCCTCATTTGGGTGATATCAAGAGTGTGTTTATGAATCTTAAAACAATACAAAACACTGGAGAGTGAGAACTACCATAAGTACTGGAGTGTGAGATTTTGAGTAATGTCCTTTCTACAGTCTTATACAGTCAGTTGACATTGTGGAACCAGGAGCTACTAGGTAAGTAGCAATAGTTTGTAGTCGATTTGAAACTTAACAGGTAGCCAGTGTAGGGATGATAAAATTGGGGTTATATGGTCATATTTTCTCGACTTTGTGAGAAATCATGTTTATTAATGATGCAGGACAACCACCTAGTAATGCATTACAATGTTCCAGTCTGGAGGTCATGAATGCATGATGATTGGTGGAATGCGAACCAAATCATATTGCTAGATGCAGTAGGTTCAGCTAACATCAGGGCTATCTAGTAGCCTATATTTGCTCCAGGGTACTGTAATGGTCACAGTTTCACTTTATCTATTTTGCTTTGTTTTTATCCTACATTCACATCATTATGCAAATACTTGCATAAATACAAAAAAGCAATTTACAATAGTACAAAAAGGAAGTGTCCATTAATAAAATACATCCTGACACTTGTTCACAGACTAGGTATACCATCAGTTGGAAAACTTTGCTGGGAAAGTAATATAAGAATCTGAATGCAGATACCACTGTCAGGTTTATCCAAAAGGAAATGTAAATAACCAAAATTCCCCTGCAAGTGTGCCCCTTGTTCCTTGGTTATACTGGGATTTTTTTTTCATTAAAAATAGCAAATGGGTCATGCTTAGTTTCGGTTCCACCAGAAGTTTTGTTTTCCTTTTAACTCCATCCTTTTTGTGGTTCCTACCATTTATTATGAATGAAATTGAATTGGGACAGTCCACACAGTTGTCTTGACAGAATCTATGTAGACACTGTGTTTTGTTTTGTGTGTACTGAAAGAAATAGCTCAGATCTTATTTATTAACCAGTGATTTGCCTGTTTATGAAAACTCTTACAGCTTGTATGTTGATGCTATTGTAGATGCTGTTACAGGAGAAAGCAGAAGCTCTGCAGGAGGAGGTGGATGAGCTGCTTATGTTCCCTGCTGACCTGCCTGAATCTGTATATAATGCAATTTAATTTAACATATACTGTTACATATGTATTTATATTTATTTGTAAATGTTATTGCATGTGTTTAAATGATTAGAAATATAAACTGTGAATTTCTCAGTTTGTATATGCTTTTTTTGTCGATCATGAAAGCCATCTGTTCAATAAATGAATACCAAATATAATATAACTATTTCTTATTATCTCTGGTCATCTGTACAATCCTTTATAGCATGTAAAGCTTAAATCCCATTTAAAGGACGCATATTGGGCAGAGTGAACTATACAAGTCTTTATTAACCCCAGGTCCAAAAATGTTGGCGTAAATGTGCCATTTTAAGGAAAAGTAAATTAAACTAACTTTTGGCAATATAGTGTATGTGTACAACAAGTACAGCACGGGACTCAAAACACAATCCTGTGGAGCTCCAGTGCTGAGAGTGAGGGAGGATGAGGTGTGTTTGCCCACCCATACAGCTTGTGGTCTGTCAAGAAGTTGGAGATCCAATGACACAGGGGCTGGCTGAGTCCCAGAACTTAGAGGTGACTGTAGAGGGAATTATGGTGTTGAATGTTGAGCTATAGTCCACAAACAGTATTTTTATTACCATTTCTTAAGTCCAGGTAGCTCATTTTTGTTTGGAGAAGATGTTTAATGGCATCCTCAGTAGACCGGTTTTGTGGGTAAGTGAACTGTACTGTGGATCCAGAGTGATCCAGTAGTGAAGCATTTGTCTTCAACAAAAAGTTGATAATTATAAAGACCAATAAAGGTCTGAGATAAATAAGGTTGAATTCTAGTCAAACCTGAAAGATTATGTCAAAACTAAGACCTACAAAGAAATAAGTATTAGTCAAGATTAAGGCTTATATAGTCGAGTCAAGTTTATTTGTATAGCGCTTTTCACAACAGACATTGTCTCAAAGCAGCTTAACAGAAATCAATAGTTAAGGTGAATGGTGTGTATTTATCCCTGATGAGCAGCCGTGGCGACTGTGGCAAGGAAAAACTCCCTTAGGTGTTATGAGGAAGAAACCTTGAGAGGAACCAGACTCAAAAGGGGAACCCATCCTCATTTGGGTGACATCAAAGGTTTGAACATAAATCTTTCAACAATATAGGGTCTAATCTAAATTCAAATCAAGACAAATGTTTTAAGACTGTCAAAAGCAAAATGAGCTAGATGGCAAGTTCAAGTCAAAATAAACTTAAGACAGAATTAAACAGCGAGACAAGTTTTAATCAAGCTTGAGAGAAATAGGAAGTCAATATCAAGATAAAGTGTCAGAACTGTGTATGTGAGCTCAGTCTATATCAAAAAGTAAGAACAAGTACACAAGCACAAGAAGAGGAAGGTAGGTCTGTTAAGTCCTACAGGAAATCAAGTATGAGTCAAAACCATTACCGACAGGAAATTTTGTCAGACCTAGTCAAAACAGAGATCAACAGGGGGTGACGTCAAGACCACCAGGGACGAATTGAAGTTGATGCAAAATCGTATCAAAGGTGACAAGAATGGCAAAAGAAAAAGGGAAAAAAACGCATCTCAGTAGAGCAGGAACGACTGAACATGTAGAACAATTTAAACATCAGTACTTCAACAAAAAGTTTTAAAAGCAGAGACATCACTCTATAGGAGACATCAGAAAGACTGGAGGAAAGGAAGGAAAACCTCATGGAGTTCATCACTGCTCTCTGAAACACTGTGCTCATGGGCGTGGCTTTCACAAAGATTCTGTCCAATCGGTTGTTACTTGAATATGATTAGGCCACACCCACAGGACCCAATCACGCCTTGTTTGTTTGTAGTAGCCGGTCGTTTCCTGAGCAGGAAATAGTGTCCGGGTGCTTCCGAGCTGCTCAATCATTTCCTTCAAACTTGTTACGCTTGAATATATATTTTATTGTATGATCAGTGTGAAATATACATGATTATATAGGGTAGTTTAGATAATGATTATGGGACATCCAGGGTCCGGGAACCGATGCGCCTTAGTTGCGCGTTTCTTTACGTTTTCTCTTTTACTTTGTAAAACATTTCTCATCTCGGCGCTGAATTTTAATTCAGTTAATGTAGATGTGGATCTCTTTCGTGTGGCCCGAACAGTGGATAAAAGGTTTTTGTCTGTGACTATAGATGCGAGTTTGATGGCGGAGGAGAAGTTCATGTATCTTCTGGGGTGAGTGTCAG
This sequence comes from Silurus asotus, assembly GCA_024362625.1. Taxonomy (NCBI): domain Eukaryota; kingdom Metazoa; phylum Chordata; class Actinopteri; order Siluriformes; family Siluridae; genus Silurus; species Silurus asotus. The sequence goes on from MU551617.1 coordinate 8,037,495, forward strand.
TTAAAGCGCATGATTCAAAGCCATGCTGCTGTTAATAAGGAATCATTCTTACACATCTGTGTGTCCAGTCTCACCATAAACACAGATTCTTAGGAGATCCATCAACCATTTTTTACTAGATCTTTCAGGATTCCTTGCTTTTCGTTGTCTAATTTGTTTACTATTGCTTCAGGATATGCCTTCTGTCTGGTTCAGATGCGAGATGTGATCATATCTTTAATCCAGTTGAATAAAACTCGGAAGATGTGGAAGAATTCTCACAAAAACAGCTGGATTTTATACTGGGGTTCATCAGAATAATTAAATTGAACACGAGATTTAGGTGATTAGTTCATTCTGAGCACAGACAATGATTACTGCAAATAATACTTATTATTGCAATGTATACAATTCATTTGTTACACTATATATATATATATATATATGATGTAAAGTTCTGACATTCTGGGTTTTAAAAAGCATTTAATATTTTACCATATGTTCAGTTCAGTCAGTGCATTATATGTGCTTTTACTCTGCACAAGTTAAACATTGAACAAACTTTTACTTCCTTGTGTGGTTTTTACCTTCACTGCTGAAGGAATAAAGGAATAAAGGAAATACAGCAACACAAAGAAAGTAAACACATCTTAAATCTTTCAGCGTAAGAGAGAATATATTGTGTTTTGTGTGGAGATTTTCTTCCGCTTTTTAACCTGCTGCTTAACTCGAAATGCACTTTTAATGGTGCAGGTTATACGGATTATGAAAATGGTTTAGAAAAGCAACAGAGTCTCTCAGCTCCCACACCTTTTCCATAAACGACAACTCGGCATACGTGATCTATATACACAAAAGTATTGGTACACTTGACCTTTTTTCCAGCCATGTGGTTCTTATCCAAACTGGTGCTACAAAATAGTAGGTCCGCAGTTGTATAGGATGTTTTTGGATGTAGTAACATTTAAATCAACTAGGAGACCTAAACCCTTTGTGCACAATACTCCTGTGCACAAAGTGAGCTCCAGGAAGATATGGTTTACATGGGTTGGAGTGGAAGATCTTTAGTGGCCTGCTATAGATCTATGATTTTAATCTGGAATGAATTGGAACACCTATTGCATCCCAGACCTCCTCACCGTACATCAGTACCTGACTTCCCTAATGCCCTTAGGTGGCACACTCCAAAATCGAATCCTTCCGAAAAGAGTGGCGGTTATTACAATGGAAAATGGGGACTAAATGTGGAAAGTACATATGAATGTTATGGTCAGGTGTCCACAAACGTTTGTCCATATAGTGTATCTAACATTAAGGTTGTTGTTAATGTAATCTCTAGGCTTATGTGCTATAACAGTCTCATTTAATTTTTTTATTTGTTTAATTGTGATCTTTAAACAACACACTAACATATTTGATGTTTTAGGTCTCCAAAACTGAGGACCCTTGCCAAAGCTTTAACGCCTGCATTTTTACGCTTTGGAGGAACTCAACAAGATTTTATGAAGTTTATACCACCGAGTGAATTTTATATACCAAAAAGCTACAGTGGAGATTCTCGTTCTCATTCAGGTACTCCTCACATTTTTGGCATAGTTTCAGATTGCTCGATAGTCATGTGATCTCTTCCGCATGACTCTAACTTTGTTTAGTTAGCAAACAAAAAAGGGAGATTTGAACAGTAACTTATGTACACTGAGTACAACTGAAGTAGACAGAGTACAACTCTCTCTTTTTTTTTTTTTTACTTTTACATTTTATTTTATCTAATATCAATGTTACTGCCCAAAGTTTTACAGAGATGATCAATTCTGTGCATTGGCCATATTTTGTACAGTGTGTGTGTAGGGATATTAAGCTGAGGTGGAATGTAATCAAGCCAGACTAGATTCTTAGTGGATTTAAGTATATTTAGCATTTTTTTCAATTCATTACTCTTTTTGGAAACAGATCTGTCACACATAGTCACATACTTGCTTTTTTTTTACTTTTTTTTATCTGGCATCTACAGATTAAATACAATTCAAAATGTGACAAAAGAAATGTGTTTATTCTTTTAAGGTTTCTGCATTTTACTTTTGATTGGCTTTTTGTACACCGATTTGCATATGCAGTGTCTAAATTCAATCATTATATTAGTTTATAATGATTCATTTAATTTTGAATTTTCAAAAGTTTTCTTTTTGAAAAACAGACAGTGGTCTTAAAACTCTGCCCAGCATAGAGACCTAGTATATTCAAATTCTAATTGTATTTGTCACATACACATTCACACAGTGTATGACATATAGTGAAATGCTTTTTTGACTTTTTTAACTTGTAATCATGAAAAGAAATACAAAAAATATATTAAATTATGAGTAAAGTAAAAATAAATAAAAAAAGGTATAAAAGTATGTTAAAATATAGTCTGACTACAAAGTATTAAAGGTTATGCATAAAAAATATTATATGTATGTATATATAAAGTGTGTGTGTGTCTGTGTCTGTGTCTGTGTGTGTGTGTGTGTGTGTGTGTGTGTGTGTGTGTGTAAACACATACATGAATTAAACAGAAGGGATGGATAGATATGTATGACATATATATCCCAGTCCAGAGTTAGATCGGCTCGGTCCAGTGTTAGTGTTAAAGCACCTTTGTGCTCTGAACAAGGGCATGTGCTAAATGTTGTGAATTTAAATGCAAATGTAAAGTTTCACTAGTGCAAGTAATGCAAAACATAGTGAATAATTCAGAATGATTGTAAATAATAGTTGTGCAGCGAAGGAAGCGAAATTGAATAAATACAGTATATTGTAACTTTAGTTTGATGCAGTTTGTAGATTTGTGGTTAAGACATTGAATTGCTGACCATAAATCCCATGGGGTCATTTCTTCTATTGCAATGCACTGACTTGCATAAAAGTGATAAATAAAACGATAAAATGATTTAACTGACAGTGAATAGGTTTAGTTGCTTCATTGCAGAAATCTTGAACATGCCTATTTTGGGATTATTTTTGTAGGAACTGCGTGTAGAAAATTTGAGCTTCCACCAGTGCTGGAGGAAAAGCTGAAGCGAGACTGGGCGTTACAGGCCTTATTCTTACGCCAGGAGGATGTGCAGAGAAAATACAAGCAAGTAAAGTTTTCTGGTAAGCAGGTCAACCCTCTGCATTCTGCCACCACATGAGTTTCTATAAAATTTCAAAGGTAAAGCTACAATCTACAATAGCACTATGATTGCTGTATATACTAATACAAATATAAATGTAAATGCTAATAAAATGTCTTTCATAAAATATAAATAAAGATTGTAATACAGTATTTGTGTTTAGCTTGGTTGGTTTAGTAGTCAGGCTCATGTGACCTAAATCAGGTTGATAAAAGAGAACTTCTGCATTCTGGGTTTAAGACATGGACCTGAAAGGGAACAGACAATTGTTAAATCTCGATACCCTTTTTTTTTAACCATTTCGGTTATTTCTAACTTGTTTAAAATGATCTTTTCCTTTGTAAATTTATTCTAAAAGATTATCCAAGCACTGGAGCTCATTCTAATCCGGTGTTTGTTGCTCATATTTAAAAATTCAAACAGATATACAGCAGTATTGAGTTATGTTTTAGTCAGCTTTTTTCAGGAGAAAAGAAACTGCAGAAGCTTCATTTTTGCTGAAATAATAAAATATTTCTTACACATCACACACTGTAACAAGGACATGTGGGTGTCCAAAGCAAAGCATTGTCATCATTTTTACCCACAAGTAGAGCCATGCAATTTTTGCAGTTGGACAAAGAGACATCTTTTACACACTCTGGCAGGGGAGCGTTGTGAAGTTTGGTGTTTTTAATATTGTTGATGTAAAAATGTTACGGTGATGAGAAGATTTAGCTGGATTTAGAATAAAGGAGAAGAGAACTGTGTGTATTTCTATGTGGCTTGTTGACCAGCTTTTTATTTTTGCAGGACATGCAGTGGATCTGCTTTACTCGTTTGTGAATTGCTCGGGGTTGGAGTTGATCTTCGGATTAAATGCACTATTACGAACTCCTGACAATGTCTGGGAGAGTCAGAATGCTGAGCTGCTGCTGAATTACTGTGAGCGACGACAGTATATCATGTCCTGGGAGCTGGGCAATGGTGAGACCAAGTATTTTTATTTTTGCTTAAAAACTTTACGTATTGCATTTTAAAGTGTTAGTAAATGTTCTTAGCAGTACTACTTAAAGAATAAGTTCCTGTTGCCACACCAAAGTTAATTATTTTCCTCTAACAACTGCACTAAAATGTTGTATTCCTCTTATATAATAGTGGTTTGCCCAATTTTTTAAATTGGGCAAACCAATTTAAAAAATTTGTCTTTGGGAAAATTCCTGTTATTATGTAGGTTACAGCATATGTAAACTGTCAAATTTTTTTTTTTTTTACTTTTTTTAAGTTAAAAAGAAAAAAAAAACACTTGAAAAGCTTGTAATGTTACAAGGATATTGCAATGGAAGATTTTCCCATGTTGGAAAACTTTAATTGACCTAAAATCCAAAAGTTTAAAGGCAGAAACGTTTTCATCAATTATAAGTTTCAGCATGTTTTTTTAAAACAATTTTTGGTGCATCAACATATAAGTCCCTATGAATGAGCTATTACTATAGAAATAATAATATGTTAGTGTCAGACTAACATATTATTATATAATATATTATGTTAGTCTGATAATATGTATGTTAGTGTTTAAGATTTCAGTTCCCAGCAGCCAACACAGCCTCTAAATATGGATGCCTTTGATTCAAACCCAACCACAGACACACTTACTCACCCTCAGTCTCCCTGCTATTGACAGACTACAGAAATCCACAATTACATGGTCAAACACACACACATAAAAATTATACTCTCAAAAATGATGTGTACACTCATTGTGAATTTTGTTCCTTGACTTTAACAAGCATAAAATGCTTCATTTTTATTTATAGGAACAAATTCAAATTTATTGTTCTGTTGGTTACACTTTTAGAACCCAACAGTTACGAGAAGAAAGCTGCGATCAGGTTAACTGGTTCCCAGTTGGGAGAGGATTTCCTCCATCTGCGTAACATCCTGCAGAAATCAGCACTGTACAATTCCTCGGGTCTGTACGGACCAGACGTCAGTCAGCCACGAGACCATCGCAAAGACCTCCTTACTGGGTCAGACACCTGTGCCTCATTTAACTTGTTTATGGAGTGTAGCGTTATAATAACATATGATTTAATATATGTAGAATAAAACAAACCTTCAAGACAAGAACAATTTTCCTAGAGCTGCCAACCATAGTTTGAACCTAAACCATTGGTTAGGAGCTCTTTTATTTTACATTTTAATATTTACATTTTTTAAAGTATTGAGTCTTTTTAATCTGAATACAAATATGGAAAGTTTGACAGTTGTGTAGCTTTTCTTTTTAGGTTACTGATGTTACTGTTGCCAGCTGTGAAATGTATAAAAAATATAGTCTATCAATATGTCTGACCCCAAAAATGTTGGGTGTTGAGATATCATAATATACTGTATGTTTTTTAGAGGGGCACAAAAAAAAAGACTAAAATGTATGATGAAATAGGCCTATAAACCTTTTCAAATAATTTCAATGAGATTTGGTAAGTGAATTAAAAAGCTATTTGCTATTCTGCAACAGTGACTGTAGACACGTTTAACAGTATGGTGAAGCGTATCAAAGGTAGAAACTGGAGAGTTCATGAATTCAATTATAAAAAGACAGATGACAGTGCATTGTGATGACTGTAAAAACCCATATACTGTGCAGAATCTCAATTCACAAGCAGACTTGAATTATTAAGTTAATCCAGTTCTGCAGTACAGAATCAGAGTATAAGAATACCAGAACAAATTAAATCTAATAACAGCAAGTGAAAGATAGTATAATGTCAGAAAGCTATTAAAGGGAAGCTAATCTAGTAATTGAAAGCTAGACTAACAAGCAAAATGTAACCTATGTTTGGCATGGCATCGGAGTCGGGGTCTCAGAAAGAGTGCTGTCATTCAAGCAGGCTCAATAGAATATTCCACTTCACCCTTATGCTCATTGTGATCAGTAATTTTAGCTGCTCTTTGAAAATCTTAAGATTTTTAATACAACACTTAAATAATAAGTTTAATTGTGTACAATCAATGATGTAATATTCTTATGCATCATTTCAATTTTATGTAATACAATTTTACAATTATATATGTCTAAACATAAACACTGATATATGTTGCACACAACTTCCTTTAATGAGTGTGTATATTTTTGTAGATTTTTGGAGAGTGGAGCTAAGGCCATTGATGCATGTACCTGGCACCAGTACGTATCATGCACTCTTAATCATGCATACGAGGTGGGATCAAAAGTACTTAATTTATCTACCTGTACACACCGTCACCTTCAAAATAGTCCTTTTGCACAACAATACAGTGTCTGGATCTAAGCGGTGGTGTCAAAACAGTGACCTTTTGAGCTGGACCTTCATCTTCAGTAGAAAGGTGAAGTCCTCAAGAGCCAAATCTGGCGAGTAGGGTGGGTGCGGAAGTGATATGATCTGGATTGCTCTCAGACGATCATCAAGCACAAGATGCTGAACGGTTTCAACATTTTTGTGGGTCGAGCTCGTTGAAGGTCTTTCTGTGTTCTGAGTGGCACATCACTCAAAACAACTTGAATGACTCATTATAGCATCATCGTACGTCAAATGGATGTCTCCTCAAACGTCTCTGTGGCAAATTTGCCCAGTTTCATGCAGAATTTCAAGTGTGCTCTTTGTTCTAACTTACTGTCCGTGATGAAAATGCAGATGTGGCAATGCACATGATCAGAATAGCGCAAGTTAGCACCGAAAATTTGTATACCTACTTATACATGCGGTCCTTTGTCTATACTTGTAAGGACATTCCGTTGATATATTTATTAATACAGATAATTACTGCTTTGCTACACCAAAATTAACCAGAATTTTATTTTTGTTTATAGTTGTTTCCTCAAAAAATGTGGGGATCCCATAATATCCATATTTTTGGTTGTTTGTTTTTTATCAATACATGCTTGCTTGTGCAGATGTGCAAATGCAGATGTGTACAGACCTGTTTACCAATTTTGCTTCCATGCTAATTGTACTTGCATGTCTTCTTATATTTGTTGTTAGCTATTATGTCAATGGCAGAGATGCATCTTTGGATGATTTCCTCGATCCCAAAGTGCTCGATATGCTGGCTGTTAAAACAGACAAGGTCCTCAAGGTAACACTGCTGACTTGATCCTGGTTATCCATATGATTAATGTGGTTAGTGATAACAGAGCTGCGAATTAAAATGTATTATGCTTGTAAATGTAGTTACGGAGCGCCCACACCGCACTGATATTAGCAAAAAATATATCGTTGTGTTTCAAAAGCTTTTCTTGAAGCCTGCTGGGATTTCATTTAGCTGGCAGAATGACAGTTGACTCTGTGTAAACAAATTAATTATGTAAGTCTGCAGTCTATAAGATTAGTCAGGACACTGTGGGGTTTCTGTGTGTAGAGTACTGTGACTCACTTTAGCTGCTTTTGAGCAGAACAATAGGAAAGGCAGGGGTTTGAGCCCCCTGCTATGAAATTCAACAACAGTTTTAATCTTTCCACAAAAACATTGGTACTGAGCTACTGCCACAATCTTTTTTGATAGTAGTTTTAAGACAAACAAACAAAAACAAACTCTCAATAGATTTCTTTCATTTAAACATAGTAGGCTTAAAGAAATAAAATAATTGTATAAAATACTGTAATTTTAAAGCTTTGAATACTTATTTTGATATGATAGAGCCATTAACTTTGTAGTGTAACATCACAAATAACTAATTGCTGAAAACAGCATCCCAAATTTTTTCCCCAAATAAAAAATTCCATATTTTATTATTTATAGTAATTGATTCTGAGGAACTCTAGATTGGATTGGATTTTTTTTCAGTCACTATTTTGCACCAGAAGTATTCTGTAAATGTTTTTTAAATCCAGATTACACATACAATTTAATATCATATCTGTACATGGTACATGGATGTGCTAATCGGTTATCAATAATCGATTTAGTACTGGATTCATCTTTACTGGGAACTATGGCTTTGTCTTTTGTTTAAAATGGCCTGGAGCCAAAAGAGCAAAATAGTTTACTGTCATAGAGAGGCATGTTATTGTAGCGAATTTAGTTTGCAAAAAGGGAAATATTTATGAGTAAGTATACCAGGTTATATTTAACCATAAATATTTAAATGAAGTTTAAGAATTAACAATAATGGAATTAATTATACCAGTTATTTGGTCTGTTCGCCCACCAAAAAGACTGTATAATCTTTTATTAATTCTACAGAAGGATTATCTCCCCGGCTATGAAAGACACGACCGCCCCTTTACTTTATACCGTACAAGTAATTTAGCATAAAGCAAAATCAAAATATTGCAGTGACTTTGAAATGTGAGCAGCACTAAGAGACAATAACTTATGAAAATATGGCGTTTAATGAATGAGACCACGCAACATAGAACTAAACTACACAAACATACATAAAAAGAAATCAAGAATATGTAGAGGGAGGAAGAGAAGAAAAAAGAAGAAAGAGAGAGAAAGGAAGAAAAGGAATGGCAATTTTAATTTTAACGTAACTTGTGTAATACAGAGTTAGATTCTGGCATATAATATGCACCCTTGTTTGGAAAATAAAGAGCAAATCATTTTGATATCAATATCGATATCAAGATTGCAAAGAAAAGACAGCATCACAGAAGAGATACATTAATAAACCTTTAAAGTGTAATTACTGTTGATTCAGAGTTAAACACAAGAATATAATAACCCCAATATAAGTGTAAACCGTGGGGCCCATTCTGTGATTGATATGCAGATGTTAAAGGCTAAAAGGAATGCCTGGGACAGGTCATCTAGCTGATACACAAAATGATCCTACCCAGACGTTACATTATACTCTCTGTTCCATTTTCTGATTTTGGTATGCATAATATTTATGCAGTCAGAGTCAGGTCATGAATGCCTTGTGTTGAGTTTAATGTAAAGGTTATGTTGTTTAAACAGTATGTGTCAGAGTAGCTGAAAAGAGCACACAATGGCACACATTTAACGCAAAGCGGATGACAGTTATTTGGTGTAATCTGTTTATTAGTGTGACAGGTTAAATCAAAGTTATATTACATTATATGGTATAGAATTTTATATTGCTTTAAATTTGTCTTTATGTAGATTGTTCATTCTCTGTCTCCTGGGAAAAAAGTGTGGCTTGGAGAAACAAGCTCAGCATATGGTGGAGGTGCAGCTGGTCTCTCTGACGCTTTTGTTGCTGGTTTTATGTGAGTACATGCATGTGTTTTGCAAAATTTGTCTGTGTGGAAACTTTGTTAATACACTATATGGGACACCAGACAAATGTGTTTTTCCCCCCAAACTATCACCACAAACTTGAATTAGGAGACCCAAATTTGTTCCAGCATGGCAATGCTCCTGTGCACAAAGTGAGGTCCTCGGTTGGGAGATTTTAGCTTTCCTGCTTAAAGGCCTGTCCTTAACCCTATTGAAAAACTTTGGGATAAATTGGGACACTGACTGTACCGCACGCCTCCTCACCATAAATTACGATTTTGTGTCTAAATGAGCATACATCTCCACAAGCACACTAGTGGAACATCTTCCCAGAAGTGTAGAGGTTACTTTAACAGCAAATAGAGCTAAATGTGGAATGTTCAACAGGCACATACAAATCTTATAGTCAGCTGTCCATAAACTTTTGTCCATACAGTGTAGGTCAATAGTGAGGGAACAATTCGTTGTTTTTTTTCCCCCCACAAATATTTAATTAGGTTTTATGTATTACATTACAAACAAAGCTAAAACAAGGATTTAGTGTAATGTGGTGTCTTAAAACAAGATCAGGTCATATCCTGGTTACTGGAAACTTATTTTACATCTTACAAACACTGATATTAAAATGAACTCTGTTTACAGTTGAATTGACTGAGAAATCTATATTGGAAATACAAGGTTTGTGTTATGATAAATTACAATAGGATATTTCTTAAAAAAAAAAGGAAAATTCTAATAAAGAATATACTAAGAAAATAAAAATGATCAAATATAAAATAGCTTTTTTTTTCTTTCTTTCTTTTTTTAGTATTTTTTAAAGTTAGATGAATAAAATATAAAATATGATTATATAATTGTGAAGCTACTACCTAGTAGTAATTAAAGGCCTCCAACTGTTCTTTGGTTTATTTTATTTTTTTTTATATTTGGCCACAAAATCCCAGAGGCATTATGTAGAAATAGTAAAAGTTTAAAGAAAGCATGTATGGTTTAGCAAAATTTGCAAACACTTGCACTCACCTGGATTTAGTAGAAATATTCTACAAGGCATTTACAAAATAAAAATTAGTAATATCTGTTCAGTACTACTGAGGCTTTCCACTAAAATTTGCATTGTGATTGTGGAGATTTGTGTTCATTAAGTCACAAGAGCAGTCAGTGATATCAGGCAACACATTTAGTGTTCCAGTTCTAAATGTGTTTAGTGGCATTGAGGTCAGAGTTGGACAATTAAAAGTTTTCCCACACCAACCTTCAATTATATACAACTGTGTTCTTTTAATTTAATTGTAACAGTTAAGGGATCTACATGTTGGTTGAATATGTTTATATTAGTTATAAATGTATTCTCAATAAATCCTTGTGTGTTTGGTTTATAAAGGTGGTTGGATAAACTCGGTCTCTCAGCTAAGCTGGGGTTGGACGTGGTCATGAGACAGGTGTTAATTGGCTCTGGGACGTACCACCTTGTGGATAATAATCTCGATCCACTTCCGGTACGTTACTTGCTGCTCAGGCCACATAAACATTAATTACCATATTGTTTGGATTATAAACTTATATGAAGTTACACTGAAGCATGATGTGATTTTATTATATGTAAAATGCAGCTTTATTGTTTATAACATACTTTTTTATTCATGTATAATATAATACAATCTGCATGTAAATTAATATCAGCATCCCCAAGTGGTGTGTTTTATTTTAGTGTGTTCTGTTAGTGCTGGTAGTTCAGCGATATTTAACACTGAAACATAATTTGCTTATGTTTGTATACTGACATGCAATTTTTTTCAAGATTTAGTATAACTGTTAGAATTGTATAAGTTATTATAGTAACAGTATTGATGATAATGATGATATTAATAATAACAATAATGTCTGGTGTTATTATGCCATTCCAGAATTGATGACCTATGCAAAATTTAAAAAGATTGTATACCCTCAGGATAAAATGAAAATAAAGAGGCCTAAATACATTTTTATAGATTTCCTTAATTCACATTTTACTGCATCCATATTATTATATTGTTAGAATATGATTTTAGCACTCAACTTTTTTATGCTTGACTGGACAGTCAGTCAACTGTATTTGTGCATCAAGAGCAAAAAAAATATATAAAAATCATATACGTCATAATTTGCCACATCATAGACTAATTTACTATGAGTTTACAATGTCATGCAGTATGACGTCTGAATCAGGGCTTTTAATTGAATGACTGTGTGTTTGTGGCAGGATTATTGGCTTTCGCTTTTGTATAAAAGACTCGTAGGACCTGAAGTGCTGAAAATACAGGTTCTGCCAAGTTCAACAAATAAGCAACTCTTACGGGTGTATCTTCATTGCACCAACAAAGAAAGGTACAACATTCTGAGCCTTCACTCTGAACTTTCTGTTAAGCTGTACACACACCAGAATGTCCAAGAATTAAGGATTAAAAACAAGACTGGGTGGTTTATACATTTTTTGTATTTATTTTACAAAAGGTTTACACCTTCTTACTTCTTCTAACCAATCCAAAATTAAAATAAAATAAGGAATGTTTTGTTCTCCTCAGTTCCAGTTACAGAAAAGGTGCGGTCACTTTGTTCGCCTTAAACCTGAGCAAAAAGCAAATGGTGATCAAGCTGCCGGCACTAATCTCCAACAGCACAGTGGAAGTATTTGTGCTTCAGTCAGCTGAGGCAGGCATAGATGGCCTCCGCTCCAGGTGATGTTCCAGACACTAGTGCATTTCTCATTTTGTGTGTGTTCATGAGTGATCTCTGTTCCGTCATTTCAATTCTACAACCCAAAATGTGGGTGACCTAGCAACAAGGAAGAATAAAAAGACTTTCATTTGGTTTACAGACACAGTGATGGCATGCCAGTTGACTTTTTACGTTTTAATCTTTAACAGCTACTTCAGTATTGACTGGCTACTCACCCAATTACCAAAATACACAGTAGTTATCTTTCTGTAGGTCTTTTGCCTGATCCAATATTCTGGCTTATATCTGCTAAATACTATGTATTCTTTTTATTTTAAATAGCATTTATTTGTCTTTTATTAATTTATTACTCTGAGTAACCAGAAAAAGCAGAATTTACCTGATTTGAGTGTAAAAGTGTGGGATGTAATTAATCTTTTTGGATTTTATTGCTCCCAATGCTTCTTCTTCTTCTTTCGGCTGCTCCCATTAGTGGTCGCCACATTGGATCATCCGTCTCCATACTACTCTGTCCTCTACATCCTTTTTCAAACCAACTACCTGCATGTCTTCCTTCACCACATCCATAAACCTCCTTCTTGGTCTTCCTCTTTTCCTCCTTCCTGGTGGCTCCATCCTCAGGCTCTATCCTCATCCTCATGGGGTACTGATATACCCCATGTCCCTCCTCTGCACATTTCCAAACCATCTCAATCTCGCCTCGCTCACCTTGTCTCCAAAACGTCCTACATGCAATGCTGTAATAAACTCATTTCTAATCCTGTCCATCCTCATCACTCCCAACGAAAACCTCAACATCTTCAGCTCTGCTACCTCCAGCTCCACCTCCTGTCTTTTACTCAATGCCACTGTCACTAAACCATACAACATCGCAGGTCTCACCACAGTCCTATAAACTTTCCCTTTTACTCTTGCAGATACTCTTCTATCACAAATCACTCCTGTCACTCTTCTCCACCCACTCCACCCTGCCTGCACTCTTTACTTCCACTTCTCTATCACACTCTCCATTACTCTGCACTGTTGACCCCAGGTACTTAAACTCATCCACATTCACCTCCTCCTTTCTCCCACTGACTTGCATTCTCCTTCTCTCCAGCACATACCTCCATTTCTCCAGGCTCTTTTTAACCTGCTCCCTTACTTGATGCATAAGTAAAAAATAAAAAAATAAACAATATCAGTTAGTCGTCTAGTTAATTTCAAATGTGTGCAGTGGGGTTGAGATCAGTGCTCTAATCAGGGCTTGACATTGACAAACCATGTCTTCATAGAGCTCACAAAGACGTTTTAGACACATAGTATGTTCATCTTCTGTGCATGCATGACTTGCAGGTCAGGGGGTATGAACTTGGTTTTTATTTGCCTTTGGCACGTTTAGTAATTGTGTTCATTTTGGATTAAACCATTTTAATCTGCAGGTCTGTCAGGATGAACGGTGATGTGCTGAAGATGGTAGATGAGAGAACTCTTCCACCACTGCAGGGAGTTGAACTTCCTCCTGTGGAACATCTCAACCTTCCAGCTCTATCCTTTGCATTTTACGTGCTGAAACAAGCTGCTTCTCCTGTGTGCTGAGGATTTTATTCTGAAAATGTTGACTTGAATCTAAAAATTGCACTGGGAATATTTATTTATTTTGATTTATATGTTACCTTGATATATATACAAACAGGGTAGCATCAGCAGAATACAGAACATCATGCAAGTTCTGCTAATACTCAAATATCAGATTGGAGGAAAACGTGACCTAAGTGACTGTTGACTGTGGCGTCTTTTTTCATGCCAGTAGGACTGTTTCTTCTGAGATTATCACGCACTGCTGATTCTTAGTTATACCTCAAATAATTATTTTTGATACAAGTGAAAGTAAAGCTGCGTTTTTTGCTCTGTCTTGTGCAATATTAATGATTTATTTTTTAATTGTGTTGATGTCAAAACGAGACCAGATGGAATTCTATTTTACTTACCAAATTACAAGGATTTATTATACTATTAAATGAAATATTTTGCATCAGAATCATTTTGGTATTATTAATTTTAATTATGTATGTTTTCTTTGGCTACCTGTTCATTTAACTGTTTTTAGAAAGTAGCGTTTTAGGTTTTTTTTTTTCTATCACAGAGGTTAAATAATGCTAGATTCTGAAAAGTGCCATACAAGATCTGGTTATTCTACAACATCTAATTTTAGCAACAATTTTAGTATATCTTCTCAAGGGACAATACTATATAAATGAAAGTTGGATATATTTTAGAGTTTGCACAGCGGTACAGATTTGCTGTTATCTGAAAAATAACTAAACATAGTCATTATTGTTAAAATAACTGCCAACATATGTGAATACACCCTGGGGAACCCTGTCAAAAATATGTCCGAAGTGTCGATATTTTGTGTGAGCACCAGTGTTATTCTGCACTGCTTAAATACTCCTGGGCATGGAATTCTCCAGAGCTGCACAGGTTGTTGCTGGGATCCTCTTCCACTCCTCCATAATGACATCATGGAGCTGCTGAATGTTAGACACATGGAACTTCTCCACCTTCTGCTTGAAGATCCCCACAGGTGCCTAATAGGGTTCAGGTCTGGAGTCATTCTTGGCAAGCAGCAAGGCAGTTGTCATCTTGGTTGTGTGTTCAGTGTCATTATTTTGGAAAACTGCCTTTTGGCCCAGTTTCTGAAGGGAGGGGCATCAGGTTCTGCTTCAGAATGTCACAGTACATGTTGGAATCCATGTTTTCCTCAATTAACCGCAGCTCCTCAGTATCAGCAGCACTCATGCAGCCCCAGACCACGATGCTACCACCACCATGCTTGACTGTAGAGACAAGACACAATTTTCTTGGTACTCCCCTCCAGGCCGTCTTCACACATGCTGAACACCATCTGAGCTAAACACATTTATCTCTTCAGACCACAGAACATTGTCAACTGTTTGTAGGCTTTCTTGTGGGTCAACTTCAGAAGAGGCTTCCTTCTGGGATGACACAAACCAACTTGTTGCAGTGTGGGCAGCATATGGTCTGAGCAATGACAAGCGGACCTTCTGGGTTTTTTTTTTTTTTTTTGTGTGTGTTTTTTTTTTTACTTCAAAAGCTTGTGCAAATTAGGCTATAGGTGTTGTGGCAAGTTAGAGTTTCATTCAGAAAAACACAACATTCAATTTATTTTTAAAGAGATAAATAATATCAATTAAAGGGGTGAACAATATTTAGTAAATAGAATGTATGCACTTATCTTCTTTTATACATCATGAATTCAATTTTTTTTGTATTGTTGTAATCTGAACTAGTAATCCTCTTATTCAGTGATGTTCACAAAGAACAAGCATTTAGTTCAGTAAGAACATTTTATTTTATAACTGCTAAATGCAAAGGTGTTTTTTTTTATTAGCAGATGGTATACAAAGTAAACAGCAGCAGGAATAACACATGAATGTAGTTTCTTCACTCTTCCTGCTGCTCTCCGTGTGTAATGATGTAACAGAGCGATTTGTAATCCAGGTTTCCTGCTGTGTCGATGTTAGAAGACTGGAACATCTGACGGACCTTTCATTAAGGCACAGCATAACATGTGTGTGTAGAAATGTCCCCAAAGCAAGAGTTTTTTTAAGATTTTGCAGATGATCAGTTTGAAGCCTTACCTCCTCTGCACTGAACTTGTCTGCTTGAGTCATAAGCATGTGCTGTAATCTGGAAATGTAGGGTAAAATTTTATTTAAAAAAAACAAGTAATACACTTGAATGCTTGATTCTCATTGATCATAAGATTTAGATTATTTGTCTATAATAGCAGTTGCATAATGCTAACTTACTCAGCTGTGTGTATGTATCCCTTAGATTCAGGATCAAACATCTTAAAAGCATTAAGTATGGTGTCCTCAGGGTCAGTACCTACATTCAGAGACATAGAATAATTTTTTTTTCTTGTTTTTGATACACAAAGAAATTATACATATGAAACAGCTGAGGCTTTATGGTTGTCTGTAGTTTGTTACTGGCATATTTTTTTTGTTGTACTAGCAAGCAGGAAGTGATGAGGATGACAACGGTGTTTAACTTTGAATATTCAGACGTGTGTAGAAATGTCAGCTATACAAAAATTACTTGTTTTCAAGTTGCATTAGTTATGTTGGATTCATATACACATTAGGTGAAATGATTCATGACCGAGTACAACAGGTGGCAAAATGAGACCAATAGCACAAATGGCCAAATCCATTTCAAGACCAAGACAGGATGCTGATGTGTTAATTTTCTGGTTGAAGAACATTTGTTTTTTGCTTAAACAACTGTGCATTACAGGAACTTTTGCTATGTTGTTTTAAATATAAGAAGATGAAACATTGTTGAACATCAAGTAGTACATTGTCATAAAAATTATGTTATGGTCTCAGGTGGTGTCTAAAAGTATCTTGAGTCTTTAAAAGCAAAACAAATTTAGGTATTTTAAAACGTTTATAACAAGACACTATGCAATTGTATTACAGCTTTAGTGTAAATAGAACCCAAAAACTTTTGACTAATCACCTGCAAATTACAGGAAATTCTTAGTATCTGATATTTGACCGAACTGTAAATTTAGTAATCTTGAGTTCTACATTACTTTACATTAACCAATGCAATAGTAGTAGCTCAGTTTTCACAGTCAGTAATAATCTTGGCAAAAGCTGAGAATGTGTTACAAGCGAAGTCTATGTCCTTGCTGTGTTTTTTATAATATATATACATACAGTGTGTATATATATATATACAGGGAGTGCAGAATTATTAGGCAAATGAGTATTTTGACCACATCATCCTCGTTATGCATGTTGTCTTACTCCAAGCTGTATAGGCTGGAAAGCCTACTACCAATTAAGCATATTAGGTGATCTGCATCTCTGTAATGAGAAGGGGTGTGGTCTAATGACATCAACACCCTATATCAGGTGTGCATAATTATTAGGCAACTTCCTTTCCTTTGGCAAAATGGGTCAAAAGAAGGACTTGACAGGCTCAGAAAAGTCAAAAATAGTGAGATATATTGCAGAGGGATGCAGCAGTCTTAAAATAGCCAAGCTTCTGAAGCGTGATCATCGAACAATCAAGCGTTTCATTCAAAATAGTCAACAGGGTCGCAAGAAGCGTGTGGAAAAACCAAGGCGCAAAATAACTGCCCGTGAACTGAGAAAAGTCAAGCGTGCAGCTCCCAAGATGCCACTTGCCACCAGTTTGGCCATATTTCAGAGCTGCAACATCACTGGAGTGCCCAAAAGCACAAGGTGTGCAATACTCAGAGACATGGCCAAGGTAAGAAAGGCAGAAAGTCGACCACCACTGAACAAGACACACAAGCTGAAACGTCAAGACTGGGCCAAGAAATATCTCCAGACTGATTTTTCTAAGGTTTTATGGACTGATGAAATGAGAGTGAGTCTTGATGGGCCAGATGGATGAGCCCGTGGCTGGATTGGTAAAGGGCAGAGAGCTCCAGTCCGACTCAGACGCCAGCAAGGTGGAGGTGGAGTACTGGTTTGGGCTGGTATCATCAAAGATGAGCTTGTGGGGCCTTTTCGGGTTGAGGATGGAGTCAAGCTAAACTCCCAGTCCTACTGCCAGTTTCTGGAAGACACCTTCTTCAAGCAGTGGTACAGGAAGAAGTCTGCATCCTTCAAGAAAAACATGATTTTCATGCAGGACAATGCTCCATCACACACATCCAAGTACTCCACAGCGTGGCTGGCAAGAAAGGGTATAAAAGAAGAAAATCTAATGATATGGCCTCCTTGTTCACCTGATCTGAACCCCATTGAGAATATATATATATACCATGCTACCAGAACACTTTTTCCACAGAGAGAGAGAGAGAGAGAGAGAGAGAGAGTATCTTTTGACTAATTATTGGCACATTAGTTACTTACCATGCAGTTTTTCTCCAAAAAGAGTAAGAAACATTGTGAAATTGATTGGACCGCTGGCTTCTTTAAGCATGTCTTCCAGTTCATTGTCTTTGACATTCAATTTACCTGTGGATTGGAACAACCATGTAAATTAAACAGAAACATTGTTTAATGCATGTAAATTATTTAAACAATGTTCAGTTTAATGAAAAAAATAAACACACACTAACCTAAAGATGCATATATGTCTTTAAGGTCCTCCTGGTCTATGAAACCGTCTCTATTTTGATCAATAAGTGTGAAAGCCTGCACCAAAGAGAAATCACCAAAAATGGTCATTGCTATTAGACAGAGTGATTAAGTTTTTAAACTTCAGATATTTAAGAACCACAGATTTAATACTGACATTCTAAATTAAGTTGATATCAGTCCGATCAATATTCTTTTTCAGTGTCTTCAGAATGATGCTTAACATTCAGCCGTGATTTTATTGTTGTGAAACATTTGGGAAATTTGACCCAAATTAGTTTTGGCCCTTTATGCTACAGGTTTACGTGTTTTTAATGTTTCCAACACAAACACATTTAAATCACCCCTGCAATTATTACTGTTAAAATAATTATGAAACAGAACTATAAGGCATTTGAAATTATTTAGTTATATGATTTATCATCTTATTCTCCATCCTACTGAATTCTATAGAATGAGCTATAACATTTGTTCTTCATGTCAGATCATACAGGGAATACCCTCTAATGACAGAATTATGAAAGAAAATGACTATTGTCTAATTACATTATCAGTCAGTACAACCAGGGTTTGTGCACTTAAAGGATTAGCATAGTCACAAAAAAACTACTTCTTTCAGCTTCTCCCATTATGGGTCGCCACAGTCGATCATCCATCTTCATACCTCCCCTGTCCTCTACATCTGCCTCTTTCAACCAAACTACCTGCATGTCTTCCCTCACCACATCCATAAACCTTCTCGTTGGCCTTCCTCTTTTTTTCTCCTTCCTGGCGGCTCCATCCTCAGCATTCTCCTAACCATATATGCCATGTCCCTCCTCTGCACATGTCCAAACCTTTTCAATCGAACCTCCCTCACCTTGTCTTCAAAACTTACTACATGTGCTGTCTCCACTCATAAACTAATTAATCAGCTCCACCTTCTGTCTTTTACTGAATGCCACTGTCTCTAAAACATTCAACATAGCAGGTCTCACAACACTCCTATAAACTTTCCCTTTTACTCTTGCAGATATTTTTCTATCACAAATCACCCCTGTCACTCTTCTCCACCCACTCCACCCTGCCCGCACTCTTTTCTTCACTTCTCTAACACACTCTCCATTACTTTTCACTGTTGACCCCAGGTACCTGAACTCATTAACTTTCTCCATAGTAGCAATTTTATGCCTTAAGAAAAAACTACTAATTTGTCCTTATTTAAGTCTAGCACATTACATTCACAATTTCTAATTGGCATATATATCATATATAATATTATATTTCTAAAACATAAAAATAAAAATATATATTACATTTTTAAAGAAATCAAGTTCTGTTTTGTTCTGGCACAAATGTGGTGGAAAGACCTACTTCTTTCAGAGGATGTTAAACAAGCACTTCTTGAATTTTCAATAAAAATGATAATTTATTTTCAATAAAAATGATGGATTTTTTCCCCAACAGTTTTAGATGGAAATTATTTTTAGAATGTAATTATTAGTGGGGTCTGTCAAATGCGATAAATGTAAATGTAATGTTAATCTAACCCAATAGGTTGAAGATTTAGTTGTGAAATGTTGAAATATGGGCATGGGGAATCCCTGAGTGTTTTCTGGGCTGCTGGTAAAAGCAAAATTCATACCTCTTTAAATTCCTGGATCTGAGTCTGCTCGAACATGGAGAACACATTGGAAGAAGCCCTTTGAGCACGTTTTGCACCTCCTTCCTTCTTTTTAGTCTTCCTGCTGGCCTAAAATAGAGTGATATTACTTAGACCTTAAAAAAAAATCATAATTTTATGTATAGAAAGATCTATTTCAAATATACAAATTATTCACAAAAGCCATTTTACCATCTTCCTCTGGCACTGATGCTGCTCTCTGAAAGATTGTGTCAAATCATAGTGAAAAAGCTGAGCTTAATATAGCAGCTGTCAGTGAGAGGAAGAGGCTCTGAACGTGTATTGGGTACAAGAATGGTCCAGCAGGAACAGTACATAGGCCAAAGGTCCATACATGGACACATTGTTGGACAAGAACCGAGTTCTCCAGAGGGTAAATTAGATAATGAAGAGAAAGTCTTTACCTTCTTAGTTAAAATCTGACTAGTGACGTTTCATTATTTATATACAAAATACATAAAATTTCATTCATACAAAATCATGTACTTATTTCAAAATATGTAAAAAATATTTGATCACATTTCAGAATAAAGTAAAAGGGCTTTTAAGCTGTTATGCTCTGAGGTTGTAGTCGTAAAGCCTAAATTCTGTTAACATGGCATGTGTCCAGTTGTGTCCTGTGAACAAAATGTCAATGAACGTTGTACACTAATGCTTGCAATGCGAAGATAAAGGAATGCTCAAAAAAAAAATACATAAACAAATAGAGATAAAATTATATTAAATATAAACAAATATTTTTTTTTATTTTTAGAATGGTTTAGGTCAGATTGTTATTGTTAACTGAGAAATTTCCAAAAAAATGCAAGTGAATTTAGGTTTTAAACTTTGCTCTTTTAAATTAAATTGGTTTTATAACCTATAGGTTTATAATAGTACTTTTCAAAGAGTGTAGGTTTCTCGATCAATGAGAATAGGTTTTATACCTTTACCCTGTAATGAGTATATGCATTATAAACTTACTCTCTAATGAGTGTAGGTTTATACCCTTTCCCTTTATTAAATATCGTTTTTATACCCTTACCCTCTAATAAGTATAGATTTTATACCCTTACCCTCTAATAAGTATAGTATTTATAACCTGACCCTCTAATGAGTATAGATTTTATACCCTTACTCTCTAATGAGTATAGATTTTATACCCTTACCCTCTAATGAGTATAGTATTTATAACCTGACCCTCTAATGAGTATAGATTTTATACCCTTACCCTCTAATGAGTATAGTATTTATAAGCTGACCCTCTAATGAGTATAGATTTTATACCCTGACCCTCTAATGAGTATAGATTTTATACCCTGACCCTCTAATGAGTATAGTATTTATAACCTGACCCTCTAATGAGTATAGATTTTATAACCTGACCCTCTAATGAGTATAGATTTTATACCCTGACCCTCTTTATAACCTGACCCTCTAATGAGTATAGATTTTATAACCTGACCCTCTAATGAGTATAGATTTTATACCCTGACCCTCTAATGAGTATAGTATTTATAACCTGACCCTCTAATGAGTATAGATTTTATAACCTGACCCTCTAATGAGTATAGATTTTATACCCTGACCCTCTAATGAGTATAGTATTTATAACCTGACCCTCTAATGAGTATAGATTTATACCCTTACCCTCTAATCATTAGAGGGTAAAGGTGTAAACCTATACTCATCAAGTCAAGTTGATTTCTGTAAAGCTGCTTTGAGACAATGTCCGTTGGGAGGGTAATTAGAGGGTAAGGGTATAAAAACTGTACTCATTAGAGTCTAATTAGTACAGTTTTTATACCCCTTACTCTCTAATTAGTATCGTTTTTATACCCTTACCCTCTAATGAGTATCGTTTTTATATCCTTACCCTCTAATGAGTATCGTTTTTATACCCTTACCCTTTAATGAGTATAGGATTTATACCCTTACCCCTTTAATGAGTGTAGGTTTATAACCTTACCCTCTAATGAGTGTAGGTTTATACCCTTACCCTCTAATTACCCTCACAACAGACTTTGTTTCAAAGCAGCTTTACAGAAATCAACTTGACTTGACTTAATTAATGTAGGATTTATACCCTTACCCTTTATTGTGTATAGGATTTATACCGTTACCCCTCATTAAATATACAAACACATTTAAAAATACATTTATTATTAGACTTAACTTATATTAAGCAAATAAAAATATGTTTATTAAGTTTATTATAGGCCTTGAATTATGTGGTTTGTTTGCAATAGACATCTGAATTGATCAAAATGATTGTTAGTGCTGCTGATAAATAAAAATGTATTAATGCCTTCTATCAAGATGCTCTCACACAATCACACACATTAATGAACTATTCACTGCACACTGGAGAATAGTCTGACATTGTAAGTTTTCATTTTATAAATGTAAAATAAACATGCAGGGAAGTTGACAAATAAAATCGCTGTATAACTTTAAACATTTGTTCATAATGGCACCATCTGCTGTGTATATATCAAGAGAACTTTAACACAGTCTATAATTAACCTCAAAATTGCGAATCTCACCCGAGAGGTTTGATTTTTTTTAGGCAACTAATTATAAAGTACCATCTGATGAAGGCAACTGGAAAGTCATTGTTGAGACCCAAGAGTATGAACAAAGTCATGATATCATAAACAGGAGTAGATGTGCCTTTAGTGATTATATTAAAATGATCACCTATCACCTTTTTTTAAATTCATAATATTTTTATGTTGAATTTACTGCTTTATTTGTAGGATTTTTTTCTATTATTATTACCTTTTATATCGCATTACAGTCACATAAGATGTTTAATTTTATTCTTATCTATATCTATCTAACCATCCAATCATTTGTATACAATTCAGATGGATAGCAACTGTGTAATAGAGTTACTTGCTCTGTATAATAATTAGATTTAAAAAATTTAATCTAAAAACCTGAGGTTTTTTTATCCTTCTAGGGGAACATTAAATAGTTTGTAGAACCTCCCTTTTCTAATATTGCATTTTAGATTTAAGGAGGTGATAGCTTAGTGGTTGTTAGAGTTAAGATGGGCCTCACACTGGTTCTCTAAACACATTCCTATGTTGTCTGTTTAGTGTCTATAGGATTTTTACAATGTGTGTATGTAAGGTATAAGAAAGTCTTTGTCTGGGTTCACACACCTCTGGTTACTATGTCTTCTAACCCAATCAAAACAGTTTTAGCTTAGGTCTTTTTTTCCAGTGTGTGTATGTACTTGTCTGTTATCTGCAATAAACTGAAGAAGAACATTTCTGTGTGCTGTGTGATTCTTCCCTGATCAGAAAAGGCACAACGAGCATCGTAGATCGCATGGAAAAATTCTCCAAAAATGTTGTTTTGGCATGATAAAAATCTAACAGTGGTTAAATATTCGACTTTGGCTCCGAAGGTTCAAATCCCAGCCACACCAAGTGGCCACTTCTGGGCCCCTGAGAAAGGCCCTTAACCCCATATCTGCTGAAGGTGATCATTGTAAGTCACGTCTGCCAAATGCTGTAAATGTAAATGTCAAAATAAGAATAAAAAAATAAATGCATGTTGCACTGGTAAGGATTTCTTTAAGTATGTGTATTTAATGTTGGTAATTTATAGAATTCATGAAAAAAAAAAATCACATATAGAAGATATAGTAGAAAATAAAATATACTGTGCAGTGGAAATATCGGTGTATCAGTGCACTCTTATAAAGCTGCATAATAGTTACCATCCTAAAGTACAGTTCTTCCTATTACTTTCCCACAAACTGACACCAATGCACATTTTACAAGAATGTATTTGTATGATACATGTATATTTTTCAAGTACTAGATCTGAGAGGTCCAAACCTCTTTCAGTATTGTCAGTGCCCATGGGTCAAAACTGAGGGTCATAAAGACATGGTTTGCCAAGATTGGCATGGAAGAACTTAAGTGGCCTGAACAGAGCCCTGATGTCATCCCCACTAAGTACCTTTGAGATGAATTAAATGCTGACTGCTCTCCAATAAGAAAATGAACCACAAAAGAACTTAGGATCTAAAAAAAAGGCTCTATTCGGAATGATCATGATCTAAAACATACATACTTCTTATTCAGGCATATTCGAATTAATACATGGCTACTTATGGAACATGTTTACTAATTCTTATTGATAATCTAACATATGATGGTAGCAGCAGAATGATTTCAGTGTACAGAACACAATGCAGAATGATTTCACTGTACAGAAATCTGCCAATTTGTATCCAATCTAATTGGAAGTATTTTTATCCTTCTTCAAGACAATGAACATAATACAACAAAATATTTAATCAGTGAAAAGGTGGAAATGTTTAGTCTGGACAAGTCAATCACCAGCCCTTATCCCCAATAAGCAGCATTTCAACTCCTAATTAGGGGCTGAAGGGAGAAACTTCTGAAACCAAATAACAACTGAAAGAAGCTGAAACACAAGCCTGGATAAGCATAAAAATGGAATATGCAAAAGTCTAGTGACGTCAGTAGATCAGACTTAATGCAGTTTTTGCAATCAAGATATAAATGTGTTACTTACATTAATTTGCTATGTTTTTGTTGAAAAAATGATCATAAATATAAACTGGGTTGTCTGCCACCAAAAGTGCTATGTTATAATGTTATAAAGAAATATCAGACACTTAGATTTTTTCCCCTCTATATTTTAAGCCTTAAAGCATTTCGTTTGGACAAAGAATCAACCTTGACTTTTTTTTATAAATATACTTTTGAAGAGTACTGTATACTATTTAACATTGCAAATAGTTCGAAATCAAACAGTGATAAAAACTTTCAGCGATTAGAAGTTAGAGGATAGTATTATTGTCCAGCAGGTGGCGGTGTTTCCAAATTGTATACGCTTACATAAAATGTGCCTATACAATTATTTGTATAAATTATTAATGATAATAAAGTCTGGCGTTAATTAAATACAATAACTGAAAATAGTGCTGCAGCAAATAAACTTTTTTGTGGATTTAGTTTTTTGTTTCATATGACTACCTTGGTTTAAAATCAAATCAAATCAAATCAAATCAAATCAAATTTTATTTTTCACATACACATACATACAGGGTACGACATGCAGTGAAATGCTTTATACAACTGTCCGGCATGAGGGAATAGTATGGGGAAAAAGAAGGTTTACTCCAGAGATGGCAAAATTACACACACAAGTACAGATACTTATGTTTTAAAAGTCTGTGGTAAAAGTTGAATTACTGACTAAAAAGCAGACATTACTACTACCTGCTTTAGTCTCATACATATATTGTGTCTCATACATTTATAGCATTCTGCATGCAGTTCATGCTGAGATTTTAATCTATCGTATAATGCCATGTGGAATTCTAAAAGTTTATTACAAGTTGTATTTACAAGCCTAAAGTTTTATCAAGCAATCTTAATCATATCTTGAATAATTAGGATAATAAAGGCTTATCTTTCTCTTCATATTCCTGTAAGATGCTTTAATAAATGTATGATTTATTAAATCTGACATCTAGAAATTTTAAACTGAGTCTAAGGGGCTCATTATGTGTTGTGCAGACAAGGTCTGGCTTGTTGGTGTTAAGGCTATCCCAGCTCCACATCTTCACAGTCTCATGGGAAAGAGCTTGTGGCCTGCTGGTTAGCTACACAAACACACATTCTAAACAGGCAGCTCGGGGCAACATAGCTACCCTCCAGCTCTTAGCTTCAGTAACGGGTGCCATGTGGCTGCAAACTTTTTATACACTCATCCTCAATACCTCAGTGTCAAAGCTGTGTGGCGCACAATGGATTTCATATTATACAAGAGATTACGAGATAAATTGCATTATTGGGAAGGCGATAAAGAAAAATAGGAATTTTCTAATTACAGGAAAGTAATTAAACCTGAAGTTCATCTTCTTGAAAGCGGTCCTACAATGTTACAATAATACATACAGCACAGGACATATTTCAGCACTTAATTAAAGTAGCCTCGATGGTCAAGTCCATGTGAACGAGTTACATAAGAATTGACAACATTTTGTAATAAGTGTCTTGATATGTTATTGACAGAGCACTTCTGTGCTATTGTAAGAGCTGCTGTTAACAGAATGATCAATACCTTTTGACCAATTAGAAGACTTCTATGAAGACTTCTACAGATGTTTTATAAAGATAAAGCATGTATATAGTTTGCAGTACTGTGCAAAATTTTAACAAAATGGAACAGAAGAGAAATCCAAATCAAATAAATATTGTTTGTGACCATCCTTTGCCTGCAAAACAGCGTAATTTTCTTCTTTTTGAAGGAGGTAGGTAGGTTGTTTCATACATAGTACTAATTGCTGTATCTTAATTACTAACTAACGAAAGATGTTCTAAAGAATGTAGGCTTTCTCAAATCCTTCTGTCTCTTCATGTAATCCCAGACAGACTTGATAATGTTGAAATCAGGGCTCTGTGGTGACGAAACATCATTTCCAGGACTACTTTTCTTCTCTATACTGAAGAGAGTTCTTAATGACATTCGCTGTATGTTTGGGGACATTGTCCTACTGCAGAATAATTTTGAGGCAAATCAAATGCTTACCTGATGGTATTGCATGATGGATAAATATCAGCCTGTAATTCTTAGCATTGAGAACACCGTTAATCCTGAACAAATCCCCAACTGCAAAAATACTTCCCCAAACGTATGTACAAGGAACCCCCATTATGGCTTATTGTACTGCTCTCCAGCTCTTTGGCAAACAACTTGTCTCTAGCTACAACAAAATATTTCAGATTTTGAAATCATTAGTCCAGAGCAACTGCTACCATTTTTCTGCACCCCAGATAGTTTCCTGCATAGTTAAGTCAATCGGCCTTGTGTTCACATTGGATTTCTCCAGATTGTAGATTGTAGACATGGGTCCCATCGGATTTCACTAGTTTTTCGCTAATTGCACTGCTGGACATTCTTTTAATGTTGAAGGTAGGTACATTTTATGTCGCTTTCTGCTTTAAGTTCTTTCGGCTGACCATTGTGTATCTTTGTGCTTTTTCAAAAAAGCTTGAATAAAGCATCTTAGAATTTGAAACATCCCTTTAAATCTTTGAAAACTTTGCCTGGGAGAAGAGATGGCAAAAGTACACACATAATTCACTTAAGTTAAAGTACAGATACTTATGTTTTAAAAGACTGGTAAAGGTGAAAGTACTGAATAAATTTTTTCACTCAAGTTAAAGTAAAGAAGTTTGGGCTCTGACATGTACTTAAGTAAAAAGTTGCCATTACTACTTCTTTTTTTATGTCAGGCCCGTAACTGGACCTCACATTATATTAATATATTGATACAAAACAATTTCAATTGTTGTTTTCTAATGCATGTATTCAGGCTGAACAACCACCAGAAAAGATGATGATGATCAGGTGATCATGAATGTCTCTGTTCTCAGTCATGTTTACATTGCTGACTCCCTCTGTCTCATCCACGTTAGCCACATACTTCTTGTTGCCTTCTGCTTTGCTCATTGTTAGCTTTATAGACTAGCTTACAGCTGTGATGCCTGATAGTAAGGAAACAATACAACAGTGGAAAAGCGTGCACTGACAAAGAAATGGTCGATGGGATTGAAAACGGCACTAAATGATAAGAATAAATGTTGGAACCAAATGGATTAAAACTAAAGTAAAGAGCCTGGTTTGAAAATGTAAGAAGAAGAAAGTACAGATATGTGTGTACAAATTTTATGAGTTAAAGGTTGTCTGAAAAATAAGTCCTAGTGAAGTGTAGAACTGATACCTGAAAAATCTACTTAAATACATTAACAAAGATTTTTTTCTCTGCCTGGGAGAGAATTACCTCAAATCTTCTTGCGTTGTTTAGTCATGCCAATGTGTATGTCCTGTGACATGAAACTGACATCCACAACCTGACCTTAGTAGCAGAGTCTGGCTGTTCCTTTCATTGCTTTAAACCACTTACACAGCTGTTTCTGTTTCATCAGAATCAGAATCAGAATCAGAATCAGAATCAGGTTTATTGGCCAAGTGTGTTGACACACACAAGGAATTTGGTTCCAGCTGTTTGTTACTCTCAAAAGTAAAGACATAAATAAAAACCTATACAAGACAAAACAGACACGACAAGACAAAAACAGACTATACAAGACAATACAGACAATATGAGACAGTATAGACAGTGTGGGTAATAAATAAATAAATTTATTCACTGTTTCATTTATTCACTGTTTCAACCTTGATGATCATTAGCACCTGCTTGGTATAATTGGTAAATCATACAATTTTTATAGATCCTAAGAAATCCCTGACTTTGTGCAAGTCTGCAAGTGTAAGAATGTATACAGGTTGGAAGCCAAAGGGCATAAAACACCAAATATTGATCTGATTTAGATCTTACAGCATTTCTTCACACCTGCCTAAAACATTTGCACAGTATTGTATATGCACCATTCAGCAGGCAGCAAGCAATAACAACAACAACAACAACAACAACAACAACAACAACAATAATAATAATAATAATAATAATAATAATAATAAATAAAATCAAGTAATTATTGGTAATAGGTATAATAAATAATACATTTCTTTCTTTCTTTCTTTCTTTCTTTCTTGCTTTCCCTTGTTTTGTTTGCGCGCGCAGTTTATAAATGAAGTCGAATGAATTAACCCTCATAAGAAAAACAGTATAATAACTTTGCATGTCAAACTAATTAGAAAATATTTTTTTATGTTACAATCAAAACGTATTGCGAAATGTAATTATTGTTTATTTCAAAAATATATATGAACATTCCATACATGTCGGTTCATTTTATGCATTTTTATTTATAATTAAAGAAAGAAAGACGCTGTGGTTCATGTGCTCCATGTTTGGCCGGTTATTAATAGTTCAGTAGTGGGTGTGTCCAAACCGTTCCACAGGCCACGCCCCCTTTCTGTGGGGAAACCCAACCTGTGTGCGCGTGCACGCTGCGCTCCGCACTAGGCCAGCTAACGCGGCTAAAACATTTACCTCAGGAAAGTCAGTGAAGTTCACCGCGCTGAGCATGTCGACTCTAACTTCTATAACTCTAATTTCTTATGTACGCCGGTAGAGCAGCGCTGGGAGACCTGAATTAGGGAGGAAAGCGATTTATTAGTGTCCTGGTTAGAGAGAGAAAGAGAGAGAGGGAGAGAGAGATAGAGAGAAAGTGGTGACCTGACCTGAAAATGAACTGTTGATTTGGAACCGATGGAGAAGACACATAAACTGCTGCTGGGGATTTTTACAGGTGAGAAAATTTACTTTCCCTACATTAACATAACTTAAATATTTATGCATTAAATTGATTTATTATATAATCCTAGTCATAAATAAATAAATATTTATGGTAGTTTCTGTGACCTATATTATCTATTTCCTATATAATCTATTTCTAAACTTCGATATTTTATTAATATATACTCATAATGGAAGAAAGGATGTACTACTTGCATAAATAACTTTTGTGTTTTCTGTAAATTTAAGACTGGAAGCCCATTCGTACATGTTAGGCCTAATAAAATGTAATACTGTGGATTATTCTGTGACATAATGAGAAATAGATACACACATGTTGTATAATGGTTTGAGTTATACTGGTATGAATTGCAATTCATAGTAAGTTGTGCTGAGCGCTTTACTAACAAGGCATTTGTTCAGAAATTGGTTCTGAACAAAAGATTTTCCACAGCAAAGGAGGAAATCAAGCAGCAGCTTCATACCTTCGGTGGATAATAATGTATGAGCATCAGCAATGTATAACAGCTTTTCTGGCAATGAATCATGGGTATTAACTCGCCTTTAATGGTTTGTAGCTGCAATCGGACAAATAAAACACTTCTGAAATCGGAAAAAATCCACTTTTGCGGTGGAAAGATTAACTCTGCTTTAAACCTTGATTCCTTCCAGATGTTTTTATTATTATATGCCTTGTACAAATGATCACATCAGCAAACAAGTCGAATTTTTAGATCGTGATGCAAAACGTTGGTGAGATTCCTTTGGCCGATTTGACATATTTCGTTGGTACACACCAGCAAGGTCCGTGTAACGTAGGGTAGTATTTAAAAGCTCAAAGAAATTCTCAAGCATGCAAAAAACACGTTCCTTTTGATTAGGAGGTCTGTGCTGTTTCCTGCACATGAATGAAAGCGGTAGGGAGTGGTGCAGTGTGGGTGTGTTAAAAAGTGTGTGTACCAAAATGCCTGCTGATAATCCAGTCCAGACTATTTCGTTTCCAAAAAAGTTTTAAGCGTGCTGTAACTTTACAACTTTTTCTTCCATATTTATTTGGCATTTGCTTAGTTTTGTTGTAGTGCTCCTGAGTTGCGTTTCTGATGCTCAACGGATTATTCCTTCAACTATAGTGCACAATTTTGTATAAAATTAAAGCTCGTTTCATGGAAATCCCAGTGGATGAGCAAATTCTAGTCAGTATAATGTATATGCATGTTTTGATTCACTGTGCTGCTGACACACGGTTGGCTGATTTAGGTAACTGCGTGAATGTGCAGGTGTTCTTAATAAAGACGCAAGATTATGTAACCCTGAATTATTACATCTCACTAGGCATAATGTTTAGTAAAACAACTGTAATTC
Source organism: Silurus asotus (assembly GCA_024362625.1). Taxonomy (NCBI): domain Eukaryota; kingdom Metazoa; phylum Chordata; class Actinopteri; order Siluriformes; family Siluridae; genus Silurus; species Silurus asotus. The sequence goes on from MU551617.1 coordinate 8,067,945, forward strand.
TAAATGACCTGTTTCTAAAGTGACACCTTGAGGCAACACTTTATTTTTTTTTATATCAACATCAAACCGCACTTGAACAGAATAGATGTTTGACCGCATATGTTTTCTTACAACTGCACACTGACAGTGTACAAAATTTCCTAAAATAAAAAAAAGCCTACTTTTAAAACGGTTTTAGGTTTTCTTGACTAACAATCTTTAAACCGGATTAGTATCCTTTTTCTGAAATGATAAACAACTTCATTTTAGCTGTTCCATAGAAATTGAACTTCATTATAAAAATGCCAGAATAATAAATAGGAGGGAGCTGTTTATAGCAACTAAAGTGCAAGTAATAACAAGAAATAACTTGTTTTGTAGTTATTTCACAACATTATCTGTAACTAAAGCAGTATGACAGGCACTTCACTGATTTAATAAATATAAATAAATGTTGTCAATGGAAAGATGTTGTGTTGTTAGGGAAATGAAATACTATCAGAGACACTGTTATAGAAACCTATGAGCTCCAGGTGGGTAACAGTAACTGTACACAGTCACTGTATATTTGCCTATATCAGCACTGCACTGTGTTTTAATCCCACCTGCTGATTATTTAGTGGAGATGAAATATCAACTTTTTAAAACCTGTTTTCAGATGCTGATTATATTCTGGATATTTATTCAATGTGACCACTGCTAGCTTATTATCCGCTACAGGATAATAATGGCAAAAGTATTGCTAATTGGTGTTGCTATTTATTCTTTCTCTCAGCCTCGAGTCCATTTTATTTACCTTGGACCTTTAGATATTGTGTTGAGGATTTATATGGATTATTGCTCAGACTGTGCCACCTTTTTTGTTTTTGCCTCGTAGTTGCCCTATGCAAATACTCGCAGGCTGAATGGAACACAACGAGGGACACGGCGAATAAGACCGTGTCCTGTGGTCCCCATGACAACAGCAGCAACTGCACAGGTAAATATCCTGGTCTCGTACCTCCCTGTTCATTTGCAATTATCTCCTCCAGACTTGGCACTTTAAACCAGTGCTTTCACTCTTTTGCTGAATTCACTCTTATGCTGATCGATTCCTATACAGTGAAAAGCAAAGCCCAACATTTTTACATATTGTTCAAATAATGCTTAGTCATTTAATTTGTTTCTCTTTATTATAAAGGCTGTATCATGCAATCTTCTCCCCAGAGTCCTAGCTCGTGTTTTGAGATGTGTGAAATGAGTATCCTAACTAGTGTTTATTTTGATAAGGATTCTTGTGTAGAGTTGTATAAATATGATGTGATGGTTGTAATAAAAAAAATAAAAAATACCCATAACTAAAAGTTTTATAAAGTTACTTGGAAACACACACGAGGATGCTTTATTTCCTTCCTTTAATATTTTTGCAGCGGACAGTTTACACTTTTCCAGATAGCTGTAAGATTTTGTAGTTCGTTCATTAATAAGTAACCATCATTCGGTTTACTTCAAGCAGTTTTAACTGGTTTGTTTTTTGTGTGTACATTTACATAAACACACAAGAACAGACTTTTAGCTGAGTGAAATACTGGTATAAATTTTTGTGTGCTTTACTTGAATCGAATGCACTTTTAATACTATTCTGCGGCCTGGGTTCGTTTCCCGGTCAGGGAACCTTCCCTAGCCGTTAGGGTTGCACATGCCAGTGCACTCTTAATGCCGGTCCCAAGCCCGGATAAACGGGGAGGGTTGCGTCAGGAAGGGCATCCAGCGTAAAAACATGTGCCAAATCAAACATGCGGATCATGAAAACTATCCCTAATGGGAGAAGCCGAAAGAAAATGCAGTCTTCATATCTGACCACTCGCCTGCAATGTTACAGGTGTGCATGAAATAAAAAAATTACCTGAATTATCATAGTCAGAGAGAATAAATGGAATAAGCAAGTGTTTAATATTAATGCTGTGATAAAAACGTACTCAAATTTTATCTCTAAATACTAAACAAGCATGGACTGAATGTGTGAAATGTATTAATGTACCAGGTTAGTCATAGCTGCAGGCGTCGTCTCGCTTAAAACCAGTAACCTATTAAGCTTAGAGCACATTTATCAACACTGGTTTTCACCCAGAAGTAATTAATTATTTAATCAGTAGTTAATATTTTGACTTTGGAAGGACAAACTGAGCTCATATATGATTGAAACTTCATATTAAGTAGTGGTTATTAAAACACAGAAATTCACAAATTGAACTCGGATGCAAAAATGTAAAAATGTATAAAAAAAAAAATATTTGAACAAGTTGCCAGTTATGCTAGTGAGCCATAGCCGATCTCATAGCAAAAAAGTGTCACCTGGCAGGGATCACTGCATAATAATACCTGAAAGCATGCATATAATATAAGAGCTAGTCGTCCTACAATGAGCTATCATATTGCAATCATTGATGCCACTGTAATCAGATCCTGCACCATTCATCCTTCAAGTCTTTAGTATTTAAAGCTGCAGGTTTCACAATGTTTATTTTTCAAATTAACAAGCAAACTACAAATCAGGCTTGAATTTAAAGGAAAATGGAGAAGCACTTATGTCAGCTTTACTTTTAGAGAACTGTGCCAAAAAAATTATTTTATTACACCGACACATTTACATTCACGTTGGTATCACCATGTAATTGTTTCTCCTGCACAGAAATAAATTATGTCCCGCAATGGAGCGGCCATTTCTCAGACTGTCCTGATCAGTACATGCATTACTGTGTCCATGGGATGTGCCGTTTTGTAGAAGAGCAGAACACGCCCACCTGCAGGTAATCCGTGATTTGACTCCTACCTTAGAACAGGTTTATACCTGAAACTCAAATACACAAGCCTAGCGATTTTATAGTCTGCTTATTCATTCTGCTTTTGTCATTGTTTAGTAACTCTTGCATTCCTCTGCATTTTTTCTTCTCCTTCTGCATTCTCCATACTGTGGTACTGATCTCTTTTCTGCTTATTACACAGATGTGAAAGTGGATACATCGGTGCAAGATGTGAATATTTGGATCTTGGCTGGTTGGTGGGTGAACGGAGGGAAATAGTCATCATTAGCATTATATCTGGACTGGTCATTCTCCTTCTCATCATTGTCTTCATATGCATCTGTGCACAGTGAGTCTGCATGCCACAAACATTTATCTTTATTAGTGTAGTAAACATATTTTTACAACGTGCCTCATGTTCTAGTCAGACATCAGCTGCTGGGGTCGTTGACAAAAAGGTTTACATAAAACTGATGATCTGTAGCTTTGTTTACAGTTTATCACATAAATATAACCAAATTTTTTTTTTAGCCACAATCTAATC
>MU551617.1:8071330-8156043 GCA_024362625.1 Silurus asotus
TTATTTATGAAAAGACAGAGCAGTAAATCATGATGTGTCATTATGTCAATAAATATTTTTATTTTATTTATTATTATTTCCTCTGAAACAGCCGTTTTTTTTTGCTGATCGCATTCGACAATGTGGTGCTTGATGTAATCCGATTAAATGTGGCCAGTATTGATCTGTATATATATGCAGGCTGTTGGTATTCAGTAGATCCTAGTCAGTCCACATATTTGTGTTTAATTCTAGCTCCAAACACATTAGAGGTTGATACTGAGGGTTTAGAATGCTGATATTCCGGTTAATAGGGGTTGGAAACAGGAATATGTGGTGATTATTACATCATTCATTTATTCAGATACACATGGTCTAATCAGTGAAACTTACCAAAAATAAGCATGAAACTATTGCATTAGTTGGTTTCTAACGAGCTTTTTAATTAGCATTGCAGTCAAATTAAACTAAGGTTTTTGTCTCTTATTTGCACATCATATACACATGAATCTGAGAAGCCACTCATTTACAGAAGCACTCTTTAAAATATTGTATGAAATTAATATAAACATAAATTTACATACTATTTCAGTTAAACCCACTACTAGTTTCCTCTAATGATTTAAACCAATACAATTTTTGATGGCCTTAAAATTTGTTTAAATAAATTTACTTATATTAGATATACAGTGATGAACTTGTCATGATTCTGTTTGAATCAAGAGGGGAAAAAAATAGGACTCGTTTTATTTCTATATAATAATCAAATGCATTTTGGTCTTTTATAAAGCTTAATAAATCATACCAAGGTTAAATAGTGTAAACAGAATTTACTCATTCACATTATTTTTTTAAATACCTCAATACATCAAATTTATGAATTCTCGCCAAAGGCTAATTAAATAAACAAAGTCATCAAACTGGGGGAAATGATGACTGAAATGTGTTGAGCTTCACAGCAGCATCTGGAAATAGAGCTCCATCGATGTCTAAATTGTCCGAGCTCTACAGCTTTCTTCTAGCGCAGCTTAGATCGCAGGAACAAGGAGCTGATTATAAATAGATCACGTAGCGGTGTAACTAGCGCATGTTCTCTGTATTTAATATGTAGCACAGTTTGAGACATCTGGTGTTTAACCAGTGCAATTGCATTAGATAGACTATAATAAAATATTAGATACCCCTTGGAGCAACTCATCAAAGCAAAATTGCACCCAGAACTAATATGCATTTTATTCACATCATCCACATACTAATTTTAAATTATTCATATCTTGGAGATTATTAATTTGTGTGAAATGTGTTACATATTATATTTACATGCATTTTAAAATCTATATGAATGTGATTTACAATATAGAATAAAATAATTGTTAACAGTTCAGTTAATCTGAATACAATCTAAACCAGGGGTCACTAACGTGGTGCCTGCGGGCACCAGGTAGCTCGCAAGGACCACATGAGTAGCCCGCAGGCCTTTTCCAAAAATAGCTTTCATACTAGTTTCCTACTTTGTTAAATCATTGTTAATGATTATTATGATCAGTGTCTTTACATAAATGAATATCATTAGTTATTAATAATAACATATAATAAAAGGTAAATTGAGCAAATTTGTTATTTCAGATCAAACTGAAAAACTGTGTATATCAAACTGGTAGCCATTCACATTAATCCGGTACCCAAGAAGTAGTTTTTAGTTTCAAAAAGGTTGGAGACCCCTGATCTAGACTGTGCACTACACTGAGCAAAAATCCAATGCTTACTTTTTGTCAGCAGAAGGCTTTATCGGAAAAAGAGAAGAAAACAAAAGGAAAGGGGTGAAATGGAGCGGTTGAACACACTAAATACAAACGAAGGTTTACCTGATATCAGAGACGTCGCTGCCACAAACACAGTATGAGGTGAGTTCCCAAACATTTGCAATAGGGTTAAGGTCTGGGCTCTGTGGTGGACAAACCATGTGTGAAATTGATCTCTCATGCTCCCTGGACCACTCTTTCACAATTTGAGCCGTTGAATCCTGGTATTGTCCTCTTGGAATATGCCCGTGCCATCAGGGGAAAAAAAAAATCCATTGATGGAATAACCTGGTCATTCAGTATATTCATGTAGTCAGCTGACCTCATTCTTTGGACACATAACGTTGCGGAACCGAGACCTGACCAACTGCAGCATCCCCAGATCATAGCACTGCCCCCACAGGCTTGTACGGTAGATACTAGGCATGAGTGCCGCCTCTCTTCTTACCCCGATGCACCCATCACTCTGGAAAAGGGGTAAGTCTGGACTCAGCAGACCACATGATAATTTTCCTTTGCTCCAGATCTTTATGTTCCCTAGCAAATTGAAGCTTAGTCTCAAACCTTTGAGTTCTTTTGCGTGTGGAAATGCTCTTACTTTCACTATTAAACATAGCTGTAAGTTCCACTGTTGTTGTTTTTTTACGATTTGATTACACCAAACGTTTAAGTGATCTACAATCACAATCATTTAAGATTATTTTCCAGCCACATTTCTTTCTTGAAGAGAATGGTTCCCCACTATCCTTCCAGTTTTGAATAATGCATTGGACAGTTTTTTACTCAATTTTAGTAGTTTTAGCAATCTTCAGACCACAGGAAGTGTCAAAATGGTTGTTTAAGAAATATGAAGCTACTTACTGCATCAGTTAGGGTTAAAAAAAAACCTTGTTGCCAGCTGAATCATAATCATCCATGCAGTAATTATTAAACAGGGGTCTCTTACTTACTTGCTCAGTTAAATCCAGAGGGTGATTACTTTTTTTGGAGGAGTTCAAAAGATTTTTATATGTCTGAAAGCAGTCCCACAGCTGAGACCTTTCTAAATCACAGCTGTGCCACTCACTTCAATATTTTTTTTTTTTTTACATAATTAAAATAATGTTTAGAAAAAATCCATATTGTTTGCTACTCTTGATGCTGACTGACCAACCTTCCGGTTTGTCTGGGACTGAAAATCATGTATGAATTTAATAATTACAGCCCATAATCTCAGCAATTTATAAAAAGAAAACTATGCTATCATTTTTACCATAAGCTTTATTGTTGTGCAGCAATTCTGGGACTTTTAAAGCCCTGCCATGTCCACACGACATGGATCTCCTACCTCGTAAGCTCAGTTGAAATCCATCTATTAGATGAATGAATGGCAGCAGTAACCATGTTTCCATTCCGTAAATGGACAATGAATGTGATCCCCACTGAGCCACGTTAACAGCAGGAGGGCACCGTTTCAGGCTCTAAAAGGAAACCATCTGCATACTGTCAACAACTGTAGAGCATGTCTACTGCGCTGGGCATTATGTTCATACCCCATCACATCCGGCCACAATAATACAGACTATTTGCTTTTTCTCTCTCCGGATTGTACGTGGGTGTTTATTTACGTGGGTCTTTATCTAGCTGTTTATCTGTTAATCTAACTATTTATTCAGCTTTATATATTTACTTATTTTTTTGCCCAGCAGGAATACTAATTGCATTTTAACCTGACATTTCTATACCTTTACAGATCCACATCTGCTGATTGATTAAAAACAAATACAAATTTGGGTCAGAATAAGTAAATAATATTTAATGCACCAGTTCCTGGTCTTTATTTGAATACCTCAATTAGATTTTATGGTGTATCAATTGTCAAAATATTTGGGGAATCCTAGTAGTAGGAGCTTTTTATCATGCTGTTAATGTCGACATGTTTTGATGAATCCCATAACCTCTGAAAAATCTTGCAGGAATTGCACATTTCCCCAGTGTGTTTGTTGTCAGGGTGACAAGTCAATTTTGGTCATTTTTGATAATTCGAGATGTTTTTATCTGTTACTGCTGGCAGGTCACTGTAGAGGATGTCCACTCTGTCAGGCATTGCTGCTTTTAAAAAAATTACTTTTGGATCGTTTTTTTTTTTTCTTTTCTAATCTTTAAAATATTTAGAATGAGTTCTTTTTTTAAAAGGCTATTCAGAAGTCCTGTTATAATGTACTGGAGTCTGGAAGCAGATAGATTCAAGCCACCACATTGGTAGTGTGCAAAAAAAAACCACATATACCTTTTTATATAAAGCAGAAGTTCTCTTGTTCTCTTAACATTAAAGTTTGAGATGTTGTTCTACTTATAGCACAATGATTTTAGAATGATTACACCTTTATAGTTAGATTTGTTATAGAACATCCACAAGATATTTAGTTTTTATGATAATTGATATTGCTTGTATTATAGCAGCTACAAGCAGTCTCACTGGCCTTTTTCGAAAAATTTGACCAAAGGGGAAAAAAAAATGCAGTTTGTCAGAAATCATAAATTCCTCTGTCCTAAAGATCTAGGATGCAAAACTGAAGATGCATTAATCTTACTGTCCTGTCTTTCTGCTGCTCACAGTTTGCACACATCAGAATTAGCGTGAACATTGAATGAGGAAAAACAAGTAGAACTCTGCAGCACTGGTTTCGATGGGAGAAGTCATGCCATGTTTCTTACTTATTTGTATAACCTAAATACCACTGACAAAGATTGGAACAATGCCTAAATGTAATCGGTTCATCCCTGGTGCTGCAGTAGAAAGGCTAAATCCATACAAATCCTACATTTAATCTCAAACTTTTGAGATATTGAACAAGGAAGAATTTCCAACAAGCAACTCGTTGCCTAGTAGCAAAATTCAACAGAAAGAGGGAGAACTGAGTGGTTAAACTTTTGTAGATATAAACAGCAGATTACCTGAATAGATTTTGGAAATAATCCAAACAATGTCACAGCAAGGTAAAATGTCAAAAAACTTTTCTTCACGGGTCCCTTTTTTTATAAGGTACATAATATAAGACACACAAAATATTAATAGAAGGACTGCTTTTGTTTCCCCCCCTATATTTACAGAATTAATCCATGTGAAATGTGCTTGTGTTAGTTTGTTCTATGATTTAAAACTTGCATTGGCAGAGTAGCAAAGCAAACACCTTCCTTCCAAGGAAATTTTTCTCTTTGCAATGTCTTTATATCCACATAAGAGGCTGCAGCTTTACACTAACTGCTCGTACCAACGGAGTGAGATCTGAGAAACGTCGGACCATGCCTACTATAGGATTGCTCTCTAGAATCTAATTGAAGCATTTGTTTGAAATTGTAGTGGTATCATGGAAAATCATGGCTGTCTGAATGGTGAACATGCATCAAGTTGTCTTTTTAAAAATTTTTATATATATATTGATGACCAGACCAGATATAAAGTGTATATATATATATATATATATATATATATATACACACACACACTTTATATCTGGTCTGGTCATCAAAATTCCCTTTTTGTTTTCCCTGCCAGATAAGCCTTTTAGGAATTAAGCAATCTTCTCAAGGTGTGTGCTTTTGTGGTTGGTTATTTTCAGCACGTCCTGAAGTATTTTATTCTTCACTTACGAGAATGACCACCTGTTATCCTTTTATAGTTAGTTTGTTAATATTTACATTATTACAAAGAAGAATTTCCTCACCGAAACATTCGTTTCTCTTTATTGGAATAAGACATAAAAAGGAAAGCACACAGCCTGCCAGTGGTTAACTCTGCCCTGTAGAATTTCCTGTGTCAAAAAAAGGTTACATTTACAGCTTAAACTCTTGACTGATGCAAAGTTCTGACACAGTTTATTATTAGCTTTAAATTATCCGGAACATTTGGCATGGTGTTTGTGAATTAGCTGTAACTACAGAAACAAGAATGCATTATACAAGCGTAGTCTTTATAAACCTTCAAAACTGCTCAAACCTTTGACCAATCAGATTTCAAAATTTAACAGTACAGAAAGAAAACAAAAAAAATGTATAATACAAAAGGTTTCATATATACAATGAGTCTAGCGCTGTGATGAAAAAGCGCATTTACATTTTTAACTGAAAAGGGCAACTCTGTCATTCTATTTGTAATAATGCAAACCCACTGTGTATTCTTTTATAGAGCTGTAAAGCCAGTCTACAGAGAGTTCTCCTGCTGGACAGGAAGACACCTGCCTGAATAATGAACCCGAAGGCCTTTAAATGGACCCAAAGGATTCGGCGTGTGATCCACCTCCAGACTTTACTATAAGTCAGCTGCAATTGGGAATGATTGCAAAGGCAGGAAGGTAACCAGGAAAAGACAATGTGCTGTGTACTTTTTGTCCAGGCTTTAACACCAGCAGCAGTGCATTTCAAATGTTATAGGCACAGGAGCAAGAATCTCTGTTCCTCGTTTAACAAGACAGATTTACAGCTTAAATGAACAGTCAACTGTAGCATGGATTTTTTTTAAAGCCGATAATATTATACAAGCAGATTCTATTGTATAAGGACGATTCATTGTTTGCAGTAAAAAAAAAAAGAAAGAAAAAAAAAATTCTATTAAAAAGTATATAATATAGTGAATTGACCTAACATGTCTCATTGTGATTATGATGAAACAAATGCAATATAATCGAGCCAACATCAACATATTTGTTCAACTCTATGAACTCATGTAAAGCTTGAAACTGTCTACTGGCAGATCGTTGGACTTTATTTAAGAACTTCTGAGCAAAATGTTGTATAGCGGCCTGATCGTCCTGCATTTCTTTTAATATCACAATAATACATATGACCCAAAACAGTGTGCAATGAAAATAAAATACATATTGCATCATTCAAAGGCAGTTACCTCAGAATTAAGATAAGTTGCTGCACTGTTTGATTTCAAAGAATTTCTATATTTCTATATTATACTTTGTTATAACATAATACACTGGTCTATTTATTGCTTAAAATATGTAAAATATTAAATAATTATATTCTGTTAATGTAGTGTTGTGTTGTTTTCCTTGCTATGTAGATAAAAATTTCAGTAAAGTTTAATCAATCATGAATTAAGCATTTATTGCCATGTGTTTACTTGTTTGCATGGATGTTATTGAATCCTTTCATACACAGAGTATCAATTTCACTACTGATAAAGTTGTTTAAAACCCGGCTATTGTTACAAAGAGAAAAAAGAGATTGCGGACGCCACACCCGATTACAAACTAACTTTGGTATGCAGTTTCCATTCTCATAAGGTATATTAACCTGTGTTTCACCTGCTTTGTCCAATGTCTTGACTGTAATGTTTGCGTGTTTGTGAGTGGAAACATTTTAACATTTTTTACATATAAGCAGCTAAATAGTGTCTGCTGCAATTTTTTGTTTAAACAGAGTAATGCAGAGCACTTAATTTATTGTCAAAATATAAATTCACCTTATCAGGACGTTTGGTCCTGAAGTGAAAATAACGAATGGTGAGGTGATGTGATGAAGCACCCCAGTAACTTTCCAATGGTCACATTTTATTATTTCATAATAAACATCAACCAAAGAGAATCTATTTAGGAAACTGCACCTCTGACTGTTGCAAAGTGCTGACACTCAGGCTCCTTGCATAAAGGAGCATCACTTTATCCACAATTACATGCTTTAATCTGTATATGTGGATATGTAGATTATGTAGATATGTTGTTTTAAAGATGATAAAGCATTAAAATGAGCATTAGTATAAACTCTTAATGTTTATTTGCTAAACTTCTAAACAGAGGAAAAAACAAAAAAAAAACAAAAAACACATTAGAATGCCATTACTTTTGAGATAATTTGCTAGTTGTTCATCGATCTATTTAGCATAACGCAGAGTATTGGGACACCTGACTTTTCCCCTGCCATTTCTAGTTCTTCCCCAAAATGTTATCACAAAGTCGCAGGCACTCAATTGTTCTATATTTGGATGTGGTAGCAATAAACCTTCCCTTTACTTGAACTATGAGACCAAAACCTGTTCCAGCTGTTCCTGCTCCAGTGCCCCTGTACACAAATCAAGCTCCATAAAGATATGATTTACAAGGGTAGGAGTGTAAGAGCTCTGACTTCAAACCCATTGAACACCTTTGGGATGAATTTAAAAGCTGACCGAACCTCAGGCCTCCTCACCCTACACGAACACGATTTTGGCTGAATAAATAATAATCTCCACAACCACACTCCAAAATCTGGTGGAACATCTTCCCAAAGAAGTGGCGATCATTATAATGGCAAACAGGGATGAAATGTGGAATAAGATGTTAAAAAAACATATACACATTTTTTGGTCAGGTGTCCACAAACTTTTGTCCATGTTCTTTTGATTTCTCCCACAATATGGACACTTTGAAAATGGCAATTATCCTACAACACATGTCTTTGGACTAGTGGAGGAAACCCGAGTACCCAGAGCAAAGCCCTGAATAGATTTATTTGCGGATTTAGTCTTATTTGCGGATTTATTTCAGATTGCATTCTTTTAGGTCATTAATATGGAATGGCACAAAAGTTTATCTCCACAAAATGTTCTCTAAATTGGCAATTACATTAATAACCTATTTGTACATCACAGCTTTTTTATTTTTATCAGCAGTCATAGCATTTAAAGCAGATCTGTCGAGACGGTCAACTTCCATGTAAATTTACACAAACTCAGTCAAATGTTTTTGTATTATAAGTTAAAAAACATGATTTTCATCAACACAGCATTTGACCGCATATTTAAAGATATTTTACATATTTGACTCCGCACAGGAGTACAAGGAGATGCGGCAGCAGGTGAAGAGGGATGTGGCGAAAGCCAAGAAAAAGGCATATGAGGAGCTGTATGAGAAGTTGGACAATAAGGAAGGAGAAAAGGATTTGAGGAAAAGAAAGGAGGTGGAGCTGGAGGCAGCAGAGCTAAAGATGAGGTTTTCATTAGGAGTGACGAGGATGGACAGGATTAAAAATGAGTTATTTAGAGGCATGTAGGATATTCTGGAGACAAGGTGAGGAAGGTGAGATTGATATGGTTTGGACATGTGCAGAGGAGCATGGAGAGGAGCATGGGGTATATTGGTAAGAGAATGATGAGGATGGAGCCACTAGGAAGGAGAATAAGAGGAAGACCAAGGAGGGGTTTATGGATGTGGTGAGGGAAGACATGCAGGTGGTTAGTTTGAAAGAGGCAGAAAGAGGACAGGGGGTACGGAGACGGATGATCTGCTGTTGTGACCTCTAATGGGAGCAGCCAAAAGACGAAGATTAATGAGACCGACTAAAATATATTTCCAGCAAGCTGTACTAATAGAAAACATTGGGTTGGTAACTGTAATGAAGCATGTACACTTCTATAAAATATACCACAAAAATCATGCTTGAGACAAGCAGCAAAGGTTTCCATGACCTGCATCAGGACCTGGAAGATTGCTCCAGATTCTTAAAATCTGATGTACGAGAGCTCTTTAGCGTTTTTGTCACGATGCTGATGGCTTCTGAGTAATGAACCAAAACCTTTCAAGCTAAATCAGCCAATATATGTATTCTAAACATACCACAATTATTTGAACTATAGTTTGTGGACACCTGTTCATGTATGTGCTTTTTAAACACCCTTTTCCACATCAGGTCCCCATTTGCTGTTATAATAACCCCCACTCTTCTGGAAAAGAGTTCCACTAAGTTTTGGAGTGTGCATGTGGAGATTTGTGCTCATTCAGCCACCAGGGCATCATAATGATGTAAGTTGAGGAGGCCTGAATCCGTGGTGCGCTTTGGGAAGAAAAGCGCAGCCGTTGAGAGAGTGCCGGTGGGAAGACACGTACCGGGATACGCATGCACGATAACAACGACCGCTGTGAACCAACATATACCAACAATAACCGACAGTGAGAGTGTGGAAGTTTAAATAGGAGCTGGTGATGATGATAAACAATCACCATATGTGCTTCATAGAAAGCGTCCGAGAAAGCACCTAACACGCTGAAGGGGGCCGAAGGGGGCGTGGTAGGTGGATTCCTGACAGATAAACATGTACTGTATGTATTTTTATAGCATGCCTTCATCAAACAAATCGCAGCAACGCTGTTGTGTAAAAAACCCTTCAAAAACAGGTGCATGTACATTCTCATTTATTAACGCACATCATGCACATAAAGAAATTTCTAGCACGTTAATATACTGCCGCCATTTTGATTTTTGTTTATCTCGATCATCGGTTACCTCGATGCTTTTCGGCGACCCCCTACGACTTCAACATAACCGGGTTCCACTGTAGTGTTTTTGGGGTTTTTGTGAATTATTTATTAGGTTTCTTGTGTCTTTAATAATTATTTTTTTTTCAATTAGAAAACAGATAACTAGGCAACTCTTCCTCCAACACAAAAACACCATATGGTGTCAATGAATTTTGCATATGCTGACACTACCTAATGCAGTAAGAAAGCCTTTGTGTGTTTGCAGTGTCCTGAAGTTGACGTGCACCCGAGCTTGGATTAAATTTCTGTGCCTCGGGTCATGTTGCTAAGTGAGACGACGCAGCAAGATGACACTCCCTCCAGTTTACTGCTTTGCTTTTTGTCCTTTGTGTCTATAGTGCTATTAAACCCGATGCTAGCTGATAAAACACTTTGAAGTGCAGTGGATTTGCGAGCTGCTCTTATTGCTCCGGAGTCTTTCAAGTGAGCGATTTTTCACACCGAGCCTGGCTGTAAATAGCTCCCACTGTAAAGATTCCTCTTTCAACATGAATCCGGTACACACTGCTTTACAACTGCTGCACCTTGTTTGTGCGTGTCAAAACAAATGGTTCAAACAGCACTAGAGCATGAGCATCCACGTGAAGTCCAGGTGCTGCTCTGTGAAAATAATAATTGAGGGGCCTCTAGTGCAAGCAAATTTATATTAGAAGTACTTTTTGATATGGGAACGATTTCAGGACGGATGCCTGTATGCTTTGCAGTTTCGTGGTAACGTGGTAAATTGCATTTTTTCACCTTGCATTCAAAGAAGCAAAAATACAAACAAACAAAAACAAAACAAAAATCGAGCAGGAACAACTGTTTATAGATGTCATAAGATGACTTATAACAGGAACTGACTTGATTTGCTGACATTCCACAACAACTATAAATTGATAAAAGGTATGATAATCTGTGGCACTCTTACAGGGTGGCTCAGGAATGAGAAAATCGGAGTCAGGCATGGGATTAAAAAAAGAAAGCTCTATTTTTTTTGTTTTATATTTTCTTTTGAAACCTATATTTTGAAACATACCCAAACACAAACTTAATGCTGTGCTGCTTAGTTCTCTCTCCCTGTCATGGCTTTCGTTTCGTCCGCTTTTATATCTATACAGCTCACTGAAACACAACACGTTAGAACAATCCCAGGTGGCTGATTCTTATCACTCACTTCCAAGCAGCAAACATTCCCCTGACTGACTCTTTGCCCAGAATTAATTTTAATAATTTATTAAAGTAATGTAATAGAAAGATATAATGGAAATTAAACTTGGTACTGTGATTTTTAAGGGAAAAAATCAGCTCAAGGATCAGTAAAGCTGCCTTGAATTTACATCAGATGTGCGAAATTAGAGCACAACTTGAAGTAATTACTTAAATTTGCCCTATTAATGTTGCATTGGAGTTACAAGGCTACAGAATAGTTAACCAGCAATGAAAGTTTATAGTCTGCAGTGCAGCATTGTGGAAATTCCATGTTTAAATAAACTAAAGTTGCTTTAAACACATTTTAGTATATCACTGAAATGCCATATGATTTCGGTAGATGTTCTAAAGCTTGTTTTCAGCCAGCCATTTTTTATGTGGACATATAAATTCCACTGTCCCTGACTGGCTCCCTTCAGGAACTTTAGTGTTTATGCTCTGAAATAATAAGTGTAATCAATCAATAATTGGACGCTGGCCGTCACCGACAGGGTGACGTCACGACCAGTAAGTATAAAACGCATATGGAGTGAGTCAGCGCCAGCTTCTGTATTGTTTGTCAAAAAAAAGTAATTGTACATGAAAGCAAGCAAGAAAGTGAAGCACCAAGTTCGATATAATTTGGCCGGCTTATGAGCAAAAAGTGTTTTCATTCAGCGGTCTGACACCTGTGTCACAACCTCCTCGACGAGGTCTTTCATTCTTTCCCGATCCTGAGGTATCCAGGTCATGGGTTAAGCCTTTTTCAGCCCGCCCCTTTACCCCCAGTTCAACTGTGTATTCCCTCATTTTGGAGCGGAAAGGACATGGGTATGAGGATATGCCGCGGGTTAAAGAGAGGCTTGCCAGCTATCTCTCTTCCCGAATCGCCTCCCTTAAGACCCTAAAACCACCCATGAAGCCCCTACGCAATACATCGGCGCTCGTGGGTCAAGCCGCTGCATCCCTTCACACCATGGCGGTGCTTCAGGCATATCAGGCTGACCTGATGGGCAGCCATTTTGATGAGCTTCGCCGCATGGCGAATCTGGCTCTCCGAGCCACTAGAGAGACCGTTAAGGCCATTGGCTGGAGATGTGTGATAGAGACACGGCCGTACTGCTGGACGCCCTGCTATCCTCTTCTGGCCTTTTCTGTGACTCCGTAAGCCCTTTGGTACAAAGGTTTTCGGAGAATAAGAAACAGGCGGCGGCGTTCCATCAGTACCTCGGTGGGCGCAGCCCCCAACCGCAACCCTCCTCCTCCCACCGGGAGGTACAGAGATGCAGCACGACTTGCTCTCCCCCTGTGAGTGATCCTTGTGAGGTGACCGATCTAAGGACTGTCATCTTCAACAGGAAGGTTTGACAAAAAAGTCCTGACAAAGGACCTTCTGGGGATCCGGACAAGAAGGGGTGTGCCGCACTGCTGTATCCTGTGCCCGCCCTGTCCAGGCCCCCTCAGGGACCTGGTCTGTTTGCACCTCTTCTCTATATGCTGACTCGTCGTTCTTGCTGATTAGACCCACCACGGTTGTGTCATCAGCAAACTTAATGATATGATTTGAGCTGTGCATTGGTGCACAGTCGTGAGTCAGCAGAGTGAACAGCAGTGGACTGACCACACAGCCCTGAGGGGCTCCAGTGCTTAGTGTGGTGGTGCTGGAGATGCTGTTCCCGATCCGGACTGACTGAGGTCTCCCAGTCAAGAAGTCCAGGATCCAGTTGCAGAGAGAGGTGTTTAGGCTCAGAAGGTTCAATTTCTCGATCAGGTGCTGAGCTGAAATCAATAAACAGCATTCGTACATATGAGTCCTTTTTATCCAGGTGGGTGGGGGCCAGATGAAGGGTTGTGGAGATGGCATCGTCCATGGAAAGGTCCAGGGAGGGTGGAAGCTTGATGTGCCTCATGATGAGCCTCTTGATGCACTTCATCACGATGGGAGTGAGCGCGACGGGACGATAGTCATTGAGGCAGGGGACAGTCGATTTCTTTGGCACAGGAACAATGGTCGTTGTCTTGAGGCACGTAGGAACAATGTTGCTGCTCAGGGAGATTTTGAAGATGTCAGTGAAGACATCTGCTAGTTGTTCTGCACATTTTCTGAGCACTCTGCCAGGAATGTTGTCGGGTCCAGCAGACTTCCGTGGGTTAACTCTGCATAAAGTTTTCCTCACTTCAGCTGTGGTTAGACAGAGCACCTGGTCAGTGGGAGGAGAGATGGTCTTCTTCGCCACCACATTGTTATGAATATGGATTTTCTTCGCGTGTTCGCGCTTTGCCTCTCTGATGGCACAAAACAGTTTGGCCTTTGCTGTTTTTAATGCCGTCTTGTCCCCTGTTCTGAAGGCAAAGTCTCTTTGTTTTAACAGCCCACGCACATTTGCAGTCATCCATGGCTTCTGGCTGGAGCGTGTGGTGATGGACTTGGAGATGGCCACATCATCAACGCACTTGCTGATGTAGCAGGTCACTGATGATGTGGACTCTTCCAAGTAAATAGAATCGCCGTTGGTTGCAGCCTCTCTAAACATGTCCCAGTCTTTGCACTCAAAACAGTCCTAAAGAGCAGAAGTAGCTCCTTCTGGCCGGGTTTTCACCTGTTTCAGAACTAGTTTAGAGCGTCTGAAGAGCGGTCTGTATGCTGGAATGAACATAACAGAGCAGTGGTCTGAGTATTCGAGATGTGTGCGGGGCTCCGCACGATACGCGCCGGGGATGTTTGTGTAAACAAAATCCAGCGTGTTCGCTCCTCTCGTTGCAAAGTCCACATGCTGACTGCAAATGGATGACTGCAAATGGAGTTTAGGAAGCACAGTCTTGAGATTTGCATGGTTAAAATCTCCGGCGATAATAAACAATCCGTCAGGGTGAACATTCTGCAGATCGCTAATAGTGCCGTAGAGTTCACACAGTGCCTCCTTAGCATTAGCACTGGGAGGAATGTACACTCTGACGATGAATACAGTGGTGAATTCCCGTGGTAAATAAAAAGGTCTGCATCTAACAGTCACAAACTCCACTAGCGATAAGCAGTAGCATGAAACAAGCACAGAGTTCTTACACCATTCTGTGTTGATATAAACACACACACCACCACCGCGAGTCTTACCGCACAGAGCTGCGCTTCTGTCGGCTCGTAACACGGTTAGCCCATCTAGCTGGATGGCGGCTTCCGGAACTCTGTCGCTGAGCCACGTCTCCGTGAAAATAAAGACGCAACAGTCTCTGAACTTTTGCCGTGTGGTTCGCTGGAGTCGGATGTAGTCCACTTTATTATCCTGCCCCCTTACCGCGCTTCCGCTTCCTCGAACAGCGCTTTCGACGTCTCCTCTCCCGGCCAACGGCATCAGGTAACACCGAGGGCTGGGGGCCTGATCTTTGTGGCCGAGGTCGCAGCAAGCCGAGGTTGCGAAGGTTGTTGATAGTATCATCATGCAGATTATTGGTTGCATGATGCCTGTACTGTAGCAGTGTCTGGTGGTCGTACGCATGACACCATTTTTGGATCTGGAGAGGCCGCTGCAAGCTACTGCTGCACCGCCAACTTGGATATACCCCGTAGTGGTCCAGGAGATCTCGCAGCCTCGCTTGAGTCACACCAGAGGTCAGTCTTGAGAGACTACTACCATGAAGGCACCTTCTGGCAGTTTGAAAAGCTCTTCCAGATGTGTTTCAGTGGGTCCTGCACACTGTAGAGCGAGGCTACTTGATTCAGTTCGAGTCTCCTATGCCCGGTTTTCACAGGATCCTTTCCATCCTGGTGGGAAGCCAGCAGGCTCTGGTCATGAAACAGTAAGTAAACACTACCAGGAGGTACAGAGATGCAGTGTTGTGACTTGCTCTCCCCCTGTGAGTGATTCTGCGAGTCGCTCGACATCGAAGCCTTGTGAGGTGACAGATCTAAGGACTGTCATCTTCAACAGGAAGGTTAGACGAAAAAGTCCTGACACAGGACCTTCTGGGGATCCTGCCTTGTAGGGGCATGCCGCACTGCTGTATCCTTTGCTCACCCTGTCCCGGCTTCACCGGGGACCTGGTTTGTTAACCCTGTCACCTTTAGTGCTTCAGGGCATGGGCAGCTCCAGCAGGCTCTCTCCTTGGTCTCCACCTGGCATCTTAAGTGGTTCAGGAGATCTTGCAGCCTCCCTTAAGGCCCCTAGCCACTTTCTGGCAGCTTGGAAAGCTCTTCCAGATGTGTTTTAGTTGGTCCAAGTTCAATATGCTGACCCTCAAGCAGGTCGTGCTTCAAATCAGATCTGAGGACTGGTTTGTCACGTTTGTCACGTGTGACTGTTGGCAGTCCGGCATCGAGATGTCGTTCTCTCACACATTAAGGTGTTGGGGTTTTGGCTGAATGCCGAGAAGAGTGTGCTTTCTCCATTACAGAGAACCACCTATTTGGGTTTCATATGGGATTCAACTACTTTGCACGTGCAGCTTTTCACTGCCCATATTGTGACCATCCTTATGGCCGTAAGGAAGGTTAGAGAAGGGCAGCCTCTCAATCAAGCATTTTCAGAAACTGCTAAGGCTTTTGGCAGCTGTGTCCAGTGTTGTTCCACTTGGCTTGCTGTACATGAGACCCCTTCAATGGTGGCACAGGACCTGTGGGTTCTCACGGAGGGGCAATCCCCTCCGCACCATCAAAGTCACGCAGCAATTCCTATGTGACTAAGATATTGGGAGAGATTCCGAGTTCCTATATCTAGGCCCCGTGCTGGAAATCCCTGGTCAACGCTTAACGCTGACAACAGATGCGTCCCTCATGGAGTGGGGAGCGATCATGTGTGGATGCTCCGCCCAAGGTTTGTGGGAAGACCACCATCTATGTTGGCACATCAACTGCTGGCCTGTAATTGTGCCTAGGTGTGTGTGGCATGAAGATGGATCTGCACTACAAATTCTTCTGCCCTGAATTTGGTGGACTGAGTTTAAAAACTTGAGTTTCATTTGCATTTTGGATTTAACCCATTTATTTTAGGTAGCCCGGCAAACAGGCTAATAACGCTAAGTACTTAATAATAAATATAATAACTTGGACAAAATTAGCTTATAATAATAAAATCAATAATTGAGTACATGGATGGAGAGCAATATGCGGAATCAAGTAATTGCTGGGAAACACTGCCCTCTAGCATAAAATTTCAGTTATTGGTTTCAGTGGAAGAGGAACATCAGAAAAGTTGAAGTTGAAACTGGTGAGATTTTTTATTATTATTATTTCTATAGAAATAAATGAGGAAATGTCTTTTAGAAAATGGTGTTACATTGCAGTAGTACAGTTCTACAGACTGGACAGTACAATTTTGTAATGCTACAGATAATTCCCCCCCATTATCAAACATTATCAAAGACACCTCTCACCCCAGCCATGGACTGTTTACTTTTCTCCCATCTGGAAGACAGTATAGGACCAGGTACTTGCTTTTAACGCAGCAGGGCCTTTTGGTACCAGTGATGTCTTAAAAATTCTGCCAATGCTATTGCCCAATGGCAGTGGGCACTTCTAATTTCCTAGATTTTATTAGAATTATGCAAGCAACAAGTCTGAGCCATGGTGGCCCCACCCCAAAACAAGTGTGGGACTTAAAGTACCATTAACGTGCTATACCATCTTTGTGCCAAATTCCACAGGGTTCATTGTCTTACAGTCAGTACCTCAGCATGGAGTAGCTGTTTGTGTGCTTAAATTATGCACATGGCCTTAATGATTTAGTTTCAAGCATTTCACACACAATATGAAAGCATTATTTATAAATGCTTTATATTATAGAAAGGTCACTTAGTTTATAATAACATTACATCACAGAATTTAATTCTCACATATTGCACGGTTCTCTATAAAACCAAAGGGTAAAGTTCTTTTTTTGTCTAAGAACATGCAGATTAGCGTCTTTATTAAAAGCCGTCTAGCACGTGTTCGAGGGTGTGAAAAATTTCTGCCACTCAGTCTACTTGCTTTACTGCATTTACTGCATTTTTAAAAATGAGAAGAAATATGAGCTTTGTGTTTTATCACATGAAATCAATCATATATAATACATTATGAACATAAATGAGTGACAGGGTGGTGTGATTTAAAAAAGCTGTTTAGTTTTCTTAGCTTATTTCTCTTATACAGTAGCAATTTGTGTTTGTCCTTTCAGCACCCGTCTGACAGTCATCAGCTTTTTGGGTGTGTGTCCCATCTTCACAGTACGAAGTGTTAATGTGGCTGTAAGGCTATGTCTATTAGCCATTGGAAGGTTTGCTGGTGCCCTGTGGAGGCCAACCGGGAGAACCTGATATTGCCAGTGTCTGCTGGCAGTGCTGAATGCTGTTTTGGGTTTTGAATCCGGGGAAAGGGCTACCTGCCAATTTTCCTTTTGTCAAGTATAGCGTCGAGATAAACCCCTCCCAGACACTCCATCATGTTGCACCAGGTGGGTCAGGCCCGGTGAGATCACTACAATTTACAAGAAGACAGCTACAATTTGGTCTTCTAGCTCTTTTATTTCCTGCTGCTGCGTGGGTGCTGAAGAAAACCCTGGGGAATCTGAGGGGAAGTGCAGAATGGTGATACCACAGGGTTTGTTTAAATCCATTTCTCAGTAGATTGACATTGTATATATTTGTTTGGTCTCCTACCTGGCTGTTGCAGGCCGATTTTCTCAAAGAACATTTATGGGCCTTGCTAGCAGGCTAGGAACTTGGAGGTTGTGCTTGTCACCAGAAGTAGCACCCCTACTCTACTACCTTGATTGTGCGGGATGGTTATATGTCTGCCACTGTTCTGCTTGTGCTTCCTATTGTTTTACAATTGGTGCTACCCTGTCCATCCGATCCTGTATCTCTTGTACATATTCAATCAGTCGGTGCTAGACTGACATCCTTATGCGTTTCACCTGCAACAGCCGACAAAGATCTGACATTAGTTTAGACACTAAGGGTGAACCATGTTCAGTTAAAAGGTCCTTTGGGATTCCTACGCAGCTGAAGAGTAGCATTAGCACTTTGGCTATGTTTTTCGTGGTGGCCTTCCTAAAGGGGACTGCTTCTGGTTATTGGGTGGCATAGTCGACCATGACCAGTATGTACTTTTGTCCCCATGCCGATTTTGGGAGTGGACCCATGGGGTCTATATTGAGTCTCTGGGAGGGAATCCCTCTGATTGTCATAAAATGGGTTTAGGGCCGGTTTGGATAGTGAAATGTGTTGGCATTGGGGGCACATTTCTGCCTACATGCCCGGTTAATGGAACCAGTCTCTTAGCTTCTCTAATGTGTTTCTTGCCTCTAAGTGTCCGCTCGGAGGGGGTGTGTAAGCCAGGTGCATTATTGAGTCTGTCTTACTTTTAGGAACTACCAGAAGGTTGCATGGTTTTCCCTGTTGACTTTTGTGGTTGTGACCCTTGATTTGTAGTACCTAGCTCCAGTGGTGTTTCAGGTGGTCATCTTCCTTTTGTTCTTGTCGGAAGTTGCTTTCGCTGGAAGCCTGGTGGCACACATTAGACATGGGATTAGTGTTATTTGACTATATGTGTTCTCAAGGTCGTCCTCACGGGCCATTAATGCTCCCTGGGTCCGCCTATTTTTCCCCTGGAAAGTTGGGAAGTTGGGAACTCCGGCCTATCCCTACCTATAAGTAATTGTACAGGCAGGTCAGGGATCACACCCACTAGCAATGGCCACTTACATTCTTTGCTCGTGACCTGGACCCTGGCAGTGGACAGTTCCCATACGTCTCCATGCACACATGCCACTGGACTGAGTAACCTCACTCCCAAATCGGTAGTCATTTGTTCATCTATTGGCAGGGAAAACTTAGGGTTTGTTTTCTGTCTTTGTTTCACACTAGTCCATTTACACTAGTACCTCTTGAAGGAAGTTCGTTGAGTGGTAGCGCCCTTATAAATTTGTCCATTGTCACTCTGTTATTTCTATGGCTGATTTTCTTTTGCCAGTTAGAGCCACCTTTTTTGTGGTCCTTAGCAGGTTCTTCATTTGTGCTCTTGGTTTACTTCCTGTTTAGAACGCACATTTAATGGAATTAAGCAGCCGCTTTTTCTGGTTATAAGCTGTAGCAATTGAGGATATCCTCCTTTAAGGCATCACAGTTTGCGGCCATTTCAATCGGGAGGCTGTAGTTTGTGAGCTGGGCTTCTCTGTTGAGGTAGGTTGTGCCCAGCCTAGTTTTGGCCAGCCCTCATGAGTCGTGATGCACTAGAACGTGTGCAGGAACGGCATTTTAGTCATAAGACACTGTGGTTCTTGTGCAGAGCTGGGGGCTGGGGCGGTGGCAGTTTCTTGTTGTTTCTGCAGCTCGAGGAGCTCTTCTGTTGCCTCATAGATCCCCTTCGCCAGTTCCTGCATGACCCCTTGGATGTTAGTCTCCAACAGGTGCTTCATAACTGGGTCCATGGTCAGTGAAGGGCTGGGGCTCTCACTGAGGTTCGCTGGAGTCCCAAAGCTTTAGAAATGGCTTTATAATCTTTTCCAGACTGATAGATCTCAATTACTTTTTTTCTCTTCTGTTTCTGAATTTCTTTGGATCTCAGCATGATGTCTAGTTTTTAAGTATCTTTTGGTCTACTCCACTTTGTCAGGCAGGTCCTATTTAATAGATTTCTTGATTGCGAACATGTGTTGCAATAATCAGGCCTGGGTGTTGCTAGAGAAATTTAACTTGGGTGTAAAAAAAAAAACAGTTTTAACAGTGGGCCATGTAGTTTTGGATTTTGTTTTCCCTCAATAATAAAAACCTTAATTTAAAAACTGCATGTTGTGTTCACTTGTGTTATCCACTAATATTTCCATTAGTTTGATGATCTGAAACAAGTGTGACAAACATGCAAAAAAAAAAAAGATAGATAGGTAGATGAGGCAAAATTATATGAATATTACAAAATTATACTATATGAAAAAACATATGAATATGAATATTCTCTAATATATGTGTACAATAAAGCTGTGGTATACTGTACTATAGGTGCATGCTCTGTTCCTGCTTAGGCTTTTAGGCATATCAGTCCAGGGTTTTTGTCACAAATCTGTGTCTCTGTGTGTGTGTCCGTGTGCATGTGTGTGAGTTCACACACATACAGGATCAGACTGGAAGATCAAACGTGAAACATAATCTTAGCTTGAAAGTGCTTAGCAGCTGAGTATAACACGTGTAGTACAGCGTGCAGCCTCTCAGGCCTTGATGTTGAGTCTCCGCCATGCCACTCGCTCTTCAACCAGGTTTAAACAGAGAATTTTATATTAACCCCTGCGAGCGGGGTTTGTGCACGTCATCAACATTAGCACAGTTGAGCTATAGATAACAACTAGGATTTGGAAGATTGTGTATGAGAGCAACTCATTTATAGGTTTTCCTTTGGAATAAATTAATTAAATAACAAGCCTCAGCAACCTCAGTTTCAAGGACACAGTGACAGCGTTTTTATTCCCCCCTTTAATTAATTTCCTTTAGTGAATGTTTACATTATGTGTATTGTTGTGCATTATAAAATAAAGGCATGGCATAATCTGATCTGCCAGTTTAATATTAATTACATAAACTTAACCAACTTAATGTACAAAAACATTAACAATGAGCTTTTCAGCTGGTATTTAACACCAGCTGTTTGACTTTAAAGGTATAAGTATATTGTATTGGGTTCCATTAATTTATTTGATTTAATGCATTAAAAATATGTACTTATATTTTCTCCACAGTCCAGAAAGCGATTTTCTGTTAATTCTCTTAAACCATATTTAATACTTAAGCTCATGTAAAAGTCTAAAACCATATTATCCTTCAACAACAATATCATTTGATCAAAACATTGTAATTCTGTTATGCAAGGAGTAACAAATAAATACAAACAAATATTTGTCCCTCTTAATAAGCACATTAAAGGGTTCTATTGTGCATGAAATGATACAGTTGGGGATGTGGAAAGAACATGGAAATGTTTTTGCATTCCCTGTTCAATTTATGTGAACTTTGACCTGCAAATGAACACGCCTCTAACTTGAGTGGCAATATGAAACAAATGCATGAATTACCTAAGGTGAGTAAATCAATGTGTGTGTGTTGGTGGGGTCGTTGTAAAACCAAATTACTCCACCCATTGTGTTTATAGTAAAAAGAAAATAAAGCACAATGCCAAGCAAACATCCTTTTAACCAACAGGAACATGTCCATAAGATAGATGTATGATTCGTATCAACGGGAGACAGGATGTGTTTTGATTTGTATTGATGCGCTCACTGAGGAAAATTGCACGGTTTAACTATCAATTTGGGGGGTTTCTGACTGAATGCTTGTCTGAGTCATCAAATAGTAAAAAAAATGACCAAACCTCTAGTGGAATACAATTCCTGAAACATTCATAACAAAATATGATGTACATTAAAAATATATACTGAAATATAAAAGGAAAATTCTGTCTCTTTCCTTGTTTTTTTTTTTTCATAAACAGTGTGTGAACATTTTTTAAAATATAACCTAGTGCTATAATCCTAGTGCTTTTAGTGCTCCTGCTTTTCATGATTTCTTTCAGTGTTAGACATGAATATAATAGAACATCCAGGAAAAAAATAAAATCAAATTGACATTTTTTAAATAGCATATCCTTTTCTAGTTCCATTTTGCATCCATGGCTTATTAGGGTCTTCATGACAGAAAGTTTATATAAACAACCCTGGCATTGCTGTTTAGCTAATGATATACACATTTTACAAGACTCATCCACAAACTTTTCTGTCACTAATTCCTGAAACCTTTGCCAATTTGTCACACGTGGATGGATGAAGTATCAACCACTGCTACTGCCCCTATGATATGCTTTTGCTTCCAGAATTGTATAATGACTGGCACTCATGGACATGCATATGCACACACCTCACATTGACCAGTTAAGCTTCTCCCAGTGACCCAGTGTAATCTGTTGCATACTTACTGACATGTGGTATAATCCTGGATAATAATAATGATTTGATAATAGTACCCTGATCCTGGCAATGCAGCTACATCCTGCCCAGGCTTGGCCACAATTCTGGTGCTCATGGAAGGGGCTACTTGAAGGAGGAGCATTGCTGAAGAAGTAGAAGAAAGTGATTTAAAGCACGGAGAAAACCGGGTTCTTTGAAAATAACAGTATGCATAAAGCACCTCTCAAATTACTACCTTCTAGACTTTGATCAGAAACTCTGAAAGTATGCATGGATTTTGAAATGGATTAACAATTAAATAAAACACAAACTTAGTCATGTGAATATTAATAAGTTTGAAACCAAGGGTGTTTGGAGAATTGCCAGACTAAAACTTGTCAACTGAAAAAGTTCAGTGCAAACACTGAACAAAAAAATTATTAAATGTTTATCAGAAAATCATTGTTCACACACTACAAGATCCATTTAAGATTTGAAAAAAAATCACAAAAGCTACAATTAAAATTTTTGGATCATTAATTTTACATCACACAAGTTCCTCTGAGTTCCTTTGAAATTCTCAAACACAGAGAATATCTTTGAATCTGTTCATGATCTAAAAGTCAGAGAACAACATTTGCCTCACCACAGCAGGACATGCAGCACAATGCTATGCTTAATGAGGATGAACTTGCCATTCCTATAGCTCAAACTTTTTTTTTTTTTCTTTGATATTAAGTAATAGGTTAGGTTTTCAGAGTACTCCAATTATGATCTGCAATTTCAGAGGTGTGAATACCAGAATGCTTACAATGTGCTCAATCAATCAACTCTGACTGTATCTGTAATGTGTAACTTTTCACAGTGATTGTCTTTCTTGTCCCGCCATAAAACTATGCTAATAAGATGAATGATTGCTCATGGCTAGAGCTGCTGATAGTAATTGCAAGGCCAATCTGGAATACAAATTCTTCATGGTTAAAAGAATTTCATGCTGTTCTAACAGCACAGTGTGAAACACATTGGTCCAGCTCAATAATCACTGTAGTTACAAGAACATATATAAAAGGTTGCGTTTTTTAGATACTGTGGGTTTTGTTTGTTTGGTTTTTTATATCGAAACATCTTTGACCAGAGTAGCACTTGTGTCAATATAATGAAAAGCATTTCAATTGCGATCCACTGTAAGTATAATAATGCTCTTCAGTCCTGCAAGTAATTGTAACTTAATAGTCTATATTTCTTATTATATTAGATTGTTTCTCAGTAATAAAAAAGGAATACAAATGGGTTGTTCGCCTTGCAGCATTGGAGAAATAATTTGAGCTGCCGATGTGTAAGGAGAGACTGTTGAAGTAGGTTTTATGGGAAATGTCTCCAAAATAGACACTACTGCCAAAAAAATAGTTTAGATACACAGTGCAATCTTTTAACAATAGACATTTTTCCAGAATAACGATTATTGAGAATAATAAATTTTTCACTGGCATACTGTCTTCCATGTACACTATATGGACAAAAGTTTGTGTAAGATTCATAAATGCCTTATTAAACATTTCCATTTCAGTTATCATTTGCTGTTCATAACCTTCATAACCTTCACTTTTCTTCAGAAAATATTTCTCTAGGTCCTTTAGTATAGTCAGGCACTGATGTAGGCTAAGGAGGCCTTTGGTGCAGTCAGTGTTCCAGTTCATCCAGTTCATTTGGGTTGAGGTCAGAGCTTTATATCAGGCCACTCAAAAACTACTCAAAGCCATGTAAACTATATCTTCATAGAGATCACTTTGTGCACAGGGACATTGTCATGATGAAACAGGTTTGGGTCTTTTTAGTTCAAGTGAAGGGAATATGTTATATGCTACTTCATCCAGCTCCACGGTTAATGCATTGGACTTTGGATCTGAAGGTCACAGGTTCAAATCTCACCACCACAAGCTGCCACTGCTAGGGACCCTTGAGCAAGCCCCTTAACTCTCCCCCTGCTCAGTTGTAAGTCGCTCTGTATAAGGGGTCATGCCAAATGCCATAAATCCATAGGCATCTTATTCAACTAGTGCCTTTAACTTTGTAATAATAATTCAAAAGGACCAGATCATTAGGTGTTTTAATACGTTTTTATGAGGTAAAAAAATAAAATAAAATTTGGCAAAGTTAGATTTTTTAAAGTTATGACAAAAGAAATGCAGATAAGAGCATTCTTTTAAAGGGGTGCATTCCTGCCTGATATTTTAGTGACAGTTGTCTGTGTCTTTTTGCTGGTATCCTATTGCATAATGCTGGTCTTACTGTGTTATTTTTACCTCATATAGCTCATATAGCTGTCTCATCACTTCATTTCCATTTCAGTGCGTCTTCCAGTCTACCGCTGGGTCACATTGTGCACTTTTTCTTTAGAAAACTGCTACAGAAAAAGGCTGCAAACTATGAAAACTTTCTGTGCAAATGTATTTTAGCAGCAAAGCTGGGGAATATTTAATAAGAATGTTCTGTAAGTGCAAGTATGAGTCATTGCTCATGCACAGCTGTATACTATAGATTTAAACAGTCCTATGTGTTGAAAAAAATCTTAAATATGAGCATTAGGAATATTTTTTGATTAATTAGGTATTACATTTAAGTATAGGTTATAGTATCAAAGTAAGTAATCCAATGTTCAGCATTCGAACACGTCCAGATCTGCTTCTTTATCTAAGAGAAAGATTTTAACATGAGGTTTGATCAAGGCGAGAACTGTAGGTTTTCAGAAAAGATTTTTAAGAGAGTGAGATTGAGTCCTGAACACTAATTGGAAGTCTGCTCTTTAACTGTAGGGCTTTGTAAGAAAAAATAAAAAGCTTTGCCCCATGCTGTAGTCATCATTATTATGGTTGGAGCTTGCACCTTTTGATCAAAGCCAGCATGGCGGATCATAAAAGACCAGAAAGTCTCTCAGTTAATGTAGTGCAAGTCCATTCAGTGCTTTTTAAATCAAAAGTAGTATTTTATAATCAAGTGCTATTTTTTCTGTAGTCAAAAGCAGTGTGGATAAGACAGGGGTGATGGGATCAGACTGCTGCTATACAACAACTGTAAGTTGTTTATGCATTAACTGGAACATCAACACAACAAGTAATTACAATGGAAGATTCTGAACGTGTTTATCTGCGTTGTGTAATGACAATGTACCATATTCCTTAGCATTATTTCTGAAATGAAACAAAGCATGTCCTTTTAAAAGTGTCTTTTGTTGCTGTACATGATGTAATTCAAAGGCCATCCAGAGTTATTATGTAATCATTATGCTTACTTTAAGCTGTCTGATGTTCTTGTAAAATTACTTCTGTCTCATCATAATGATGTTAATCAGCATCGAGTGTCTAATGTCCCTCAGGGTATGAAGAAGACTTGCCCCAAGACTCTTCTCTGTTCTGGCATGTAGGTCACGAAACGAAATTTCATTTAATGTTCTGTCTGAACAACTGAGTCTCTACAGTTTCCAAAGAAGATGTAAAAAGATACCTCTTCCAGGGTTTCTTTAATGACCACATATCACTTATAGCACTCTCGTTATAATGATAACTTATAACTCTATTGACTTTATATAAACAACTAGATCCTTGACTACTTAGTAAATTAATCAGTGAGGTCAAATAGTGATGAAATCAAGGTCAGCAAACCTTCATGCAATTCAAGCACGTGTTGCATGGATTTCTATCTGGGACCAATAAAGTTTATTTCAATTTAATTCGTTTTTATTTGTATAGCACTTTTAACAATGAACATTGTCTCAAAGCAGCTTTATACAGATAATATGGTGGTAAAAATGAATAAGATGTTCTTTGCAAGTGTAAGTTTGTCCCTGATGAGCAAGCTGGTGGCGACTGTGGCAAGGAAAAACTCCCTGAGAGGCATAAGGAAGAAACCTTGAGAGGAACCAGACTCAAGAGGGAACCCATCCTCATCTGGGGAAAGTGATCTATCTATCAACACTATATTGCCAAATGTTTGCGGACATATTTTTGGTCATAAGTACGGTATGTGCTTTTTGAGGATTGCATTCCACATTTGGTCCCAGTATTCGCTCATATAATATCCTCCATTCTTCTGTAAACATTTTCCACTAAATTTTGGAGTGTGCATGTTGACATGTGTGTTCATCAGCCACAAGAGTGTTAGCAAAGTCAAGTACTGATGTAGTGAAACTACCTGAAGATGCCTGGGGTGCAGTCAGTATTCCAATTCCACCAAAATGTGTTCAGTATGGTTGAGATCAGAGCTCTATAGCAGGCCACTCATGATCTTCCACTCCAACCCATGTAAACCATATCTTTATGGAGCTCGCTTTGTGCACAGAGGCATTGTAACAATAATAATATTTAACAATCTTTATTTTTCCCTCCCTGTCACCCCCCTCTCTCTCTCTCTCTCTCTCTCTCTCTCTCTCTCTCTCTCTCTCTCAAGTTAAAAAAAAACTCCTGATGTACTAGTGTCTCGTCTCTTTTTTTTTTAAGATCTGCTTGATATATCTTGATTTCCCTGCTCTGGATTGAGTTCGCTTTATTCGGAGACCTCTCTGTGGAGCTGGGGATGGTTCCTCAATAACAGCCTAAAGATCCACGAAGTAACTGAGCAACTCAAGAACCTTGAAGATGGATTTGGACTGTAATTGATATCAACAGACTGCTATGATGGCTTTAGATAGATAGATAGATAGATAGATAGATAGATAGATAGATAGATAGATAGATAGATAGATAGATAGATAGACAGACAGACAGACAGACAGACAGATAGATAGAAGTGCAAAATGTAGCAGTCGTGCAAAAGTGCAGATAAATATCTAGCATATTAAAGCAAGTGGTATATATGAAAGTATATACAGTAAATAAATATAAAGGCTATTTCAGTGCAGAGATGTAAGGACATTCTGGAGTACAGTGAATAAATATAAAGGCGTACAGTGATTAAGAAGAATGTGCAGAAATGAAAGGTTTAGACCACGGTTTTCATGGACAGTTCTGCATTCAAACACCCAACACTGAACAACACCCACCAGCAAATTTAAATTCAAGTGCCATGTAGATAAGGATGGGTCACCTTTCAAATGTTATAACTTCTTTATCTCTGTCAAGCTGCTCTGGAAAAATGTCTATTGTTAAACCCATTATACAAATAAAAATGAGCTGAATTGAATGATGGTTTAATTAGAAAGCTTCAGACTGGGACTGCTTGAATATGACTTTTACATAATATTTGATTAAAATGCAAGTTTTAAACAAAAACATGCAGCAACGAGTGGGTCATGATAGGTTTTGATTAACGCCTACTGAATCCAGAATAGACACAAATAATGTTGTCAAAAGATCCTGTAGTTATATACCAGTTTTTAATCAGCTTTCAGAACATAAGCAATAAATAGTACTTTAAAAATTTAGTACTTTCTACTAATTATACTAATTAATTGCTCATGAATATTTTGCATCTCCACAGCCGACTGTCTTAAAGACATGTACATAGAAGCTTAGAAGCATAAAGCTGTCCAAAGGACACTGCAGATGGATTCAAATATTAGTTAGCAGTATATTTTGAGTTTATTATGTGTTTTTTCTTTCTTTTTAAAAAGAAAATCAAGAACCATGGATGATGCTTTTCAAAAGTTTTTACTTTTTTTTTTTTATCTTGATGCACTTTGTTGAGGCTTCTTCTCAAACCACTTCTGGGGCCTTCCAGAAACAGATGTATTTACTGTATTTTGGAACCACATCCTATTTCATTTGCAAACAACTTGACTCCATCCAACTAATTCAGCAACTTCTTATGTCATCTGGTTTTCCAAGAAAAATAATTTAATAGTAACAGTGGGGGAATTCTTATGCAATCACAATGGTGGGTTTTCGTTAAATGTGAGCCAAAATCATCAAAATAAAAAGAAATAAACACTTTAAATACATCAGTCTGTGTGTGATGAACCTATATAAAGTTGGTTTATTACTAAAATAAATCAACTTTATAATGATATTTTTAATTTATTGAAATGCACCTGTATATTGTGTGGAAGATTATTGTCCCTGTTGATTCAGTGAAAGGACATGCTGTCATGAAATTTAAAATCAACTTATTTTTCCCTTAAAATTATTTCTCAGTTTAAACATTTGATATCTATGTTGTATTCTGAATAAAATATTGAAATTTTAAACTTCCATATAATTGCATTCTGTTTTTATTCAAAATTTGTACAGTGTCCAACTTTTTGGAATTTTTAGTGGTTTCTTTCCTGTAGTATTTGCACAAAAACACACAATTTGCCTTCATTTAAAATCCCCAGGCAAAACATAATGCACAAAAACAAGGCACAAAAAGAGCTGGGTCATTTATGTTAATACTGATGCTTCTGTTAAAGATGATGTTTACAGGTTGTAGTGAAAGGAGACTTGTGTTCACTGAGTTTCTTGCTTTAGTAATTGCATTCGTTATCACTGCATGATACATGTCTGTGATGTAGCGCTACTGCATTTCTATATTGTAATATTGATGTTTTTTATAGACGTGTATCATAATAATAGAATTAAGAAATTAATTGATTCAAAGAGGACCCCACTGAAGGCCTAAAATTCACAGTCCACCACTGGTTATTTCTATACAAACGATACAGTGTTTGAAACAAGTATATAATACAGACGTGTGATTTGCTGCTGCACTACTGTCACTTTGCTTTTCATGCCTTGAAATATCTGTACAAAGGAAATCTGTAGCAAACAAAATAAAAGAGATTAGACATATATTGAATGAATGGTTAAATGTATTGTTACATATTATTTAATGTAAGATATGAATTGTAAATTGCTGTCTGTTTTTTAATTCACCTTTTTAATATTTTTAATATTTTTAGTCATCCCAAGAGCTTTTTTTGCACTACATTGTTCTGTTCTGTTCTGATGTATTCTCTCCTGGGTATAGTTTTAACATTTCCTCTTACACAGTACTGTACAATCAAGTATACAGTGGGTTTACTAGTCGGCGCTGTACTTGTTTTTTTTGTCTTTGTCTTGTCTTGTGTTGTCTGTCTGCACTGTCTGTCTGTAATGTTTTTTGTTTGCACTGTTTGCACCAGGTTGCACTTGATGCACTTTATGTTTGTGTTGTAGCTCTATGCTGTTGTTGTTTAGTGTAGCACCAGGGTTCTGAAAGAACGTTGTTTCTGTGTACTGTAGTAAATAGTAAAAATGACAATAAAAGCCTCTTGACTTGACTCTTGACTTGAACTAGTAGTGAACTACAAGGCCCACAAAACGGCGCTCTTTATGACGTCATCTCTAAGCGACAAACAAAGTTACCTTTGCCCTGCTCCGGAGTGTCATTTTCTGTAAGGTAGGTTTAAAGCGTTTCTTTTATTTTCCTGAAATGTATTTAATGTATTTTAATTATATGCTTGTCGTATTTTTTTGTGCAAGAGTTGGACAAATGTTATATAGATTTATTTGGTCGCTAGTTAAATTTCTACTTAATGAACTATGGCCTGAGTAAGTTGCGGAGTTATCAGTCAGTACAATCTGAACTACTGACAGTT
This sequence comes from Silurus asotus, assembly GCA_024362625.1. NCBI lineage: Eukaryota > Metazoa > Chordata > Actinopteri > Siluriformes > Siluridae > Silurus > Silurus asotus. Next base: position 8,101,017 of record MU551617.1, read on the forward strand.
TTACTCACATTATGCATTTTATTCCAGTAAGTGTTTTCTCAGCTGAAGCAACGAGATCACATATATTATGTGGAATTATCTTTGTGAAGGTTGCATGTATTTAAAATCAGTAATACTGATCCTGCAGAATGATATAGATTTATATATTTTTTCTTTTATATAAGAACATATTTTTGCACAAGTTCAAGTGGGATACTTCATTATTTTGCTTAATATTGACCAGATTATGATTGTGCGTCATATGTGCACAAATAAACTGGAGATTTAATATTTATAACTTTAGATCATTGTCACATTTATTGCATATTAAGTTTATTCCACTTCAGTATATTTAAACAGGACATTGGTGCTTACACAGCTCCAGAAAAAAAAAACCATAAATGATAAAATGCATAATTTATGCACAAGCAGCAGGAAACCTCTGTGATTTGGTAACCTACAAAGCTGATATAGTAATGACAACTAATAAAGACAACTTATGCTGATGTGATCTATATTTTAATAGGTAAATATTAATATTCTTACACTGTAGATTGTATATTAAGAATACCTACAGGTGGATAAATTGTACATATACGTGTGTGTGTGTGTGTGTGTGTGTGTGTGTGTGTATATATATATATTATGTATGTATGTATATAAATACTAAATAAAAGCCATAAGTCTTATTTTACAATATATTATTAATTCAATAAACATATTCAGGAATTTACATCACAGTATCTCTTTTAATAGGCATAGAAATTAACATCTAAAATTTATCTTGACAAATTTTATTGCATACATTGGGGAATCTATCGTAGGTTTTTGAAAGTTTATTGCTTTTGAGCTGCGCAAAAGATTTTTCTTTTTTATATATAAAATGCTGCATGTATTACTACAGTGTAAAATTATATTTAGTAATAAGCTATAGATGCAAACTATGTATACCATGTATACTATGTATACAAACTATTATATACTTAAAATAACTTGAAATAATATGCAAAACAAATTTCCTATTTTCTGCAATCTGTACTTTTCTGCGATCTGGACTCTGTACTCTGCAATTATGTGTATTGTTTTGTTCAGAGAGATGGCGCTAGCTGGAGTGCGTGTGATTGAGTTAGCCGGACTCGCCCCAGCACCCTTCTGTGGAATGATCTTGTCTGATTTCGGGGCCCGGGTGATCCGTGTAGATCGGACAAAGGTCACCATGGTGATGGATTCACAAGCAAGAGGCAAACGATCTGTGGCTTTGAACCTGAAGAGTCCACAGGGTGTGGCTGTGCTAAAAAAACTGTGCCTTCACTCAGATGTAGTTCTTGAACCCTTTCGGAAAGGTCAGTTTAAATAAATTGTACGCAATATTCCCAGATTTAGATTAAATGAGAACAGCTGTTTGGGTTCTCCCATTGCTCTAATGTGTTTAACATGAAACTTTCCTGTTTTCTCTAAAGAGAAGATGTTTGTTTTTTTTTACAGATTTGTTAATAGTGCACAATGAAATAGAACATTCTGTAAAAGCTATTTTAGAGGTCAATAAATGTACAAAATATTTGGTTAAGCATCTGTCAAATTAATTTTTAATAAAAAAAAAAAACTTTTTCTGCCACAACACAACTGTAGTCTCTTTTAAAATTGTCTGAAGATGGAAAAAAGTTTGTTAAACAGCAGCTATAACATGCACAACACCAGTTTTATATCAATAAGCTATTATTTTAAAAGTTGTTTAATTGCAATTTATATAATATAAAAGTGTTGTAGACTAAAACTCATTACAGGCTTATATACAGATATTAAGTCAAAGTCTTATAATTAGACATTTGTTGAATTAATAATAGTAATAATAATAGTTAACTTAAGTCCTATGCAATACAAGAGTTATATACTGTATGTACAGTTTATGGACAAAAGTAGATTTGAACAATTCCACATTTAGTCCCCATTTGCCGTTATATAATATCCTCCACTCTTCTTGGAAATTTTTGGAGTGTGCTTGTGGAGATTTGTGCCATTAAGCCACAAGGGTGTTGGTAAAGTCATGTGCTGATTTAGAGTGATGAGTCCTGGGATGCAGTCAGTGTTTCATTTTATCCTGAAGGTGTTCAATAGGGTTGAGGTCACAGCTCTGTAGCAGGCCACTGAAGATCTTCCACTACAACACTTGTAAACCATATCTTCATGGAGGTGTCTTAGGGTATTAGGGTAAAGGGTATTGTCATGTTGGAAGAGGTTTGAGTTTTGTAGTTCAAGTGAAGGAAAAAAATATATACCAGCACATGTACAATTGTGTGCCTCCAACTTTTGCAACTCTAGCAACAGTTTGGGGAAGAACCACAGCTGGAAGTCAAGTGTCCTAAAACTTTTGTCCATATAGTGTGTATAAATAGTGATTCAAAATAAAGTGTATAACTGAACATATTTTTTTAGTGATGAGTTTTAGAGTAGTGACCTTTTATTTATTTATTTTTACCTGTGTTGTGTTTGGGTTAAAGGTGTGATGGAAAAACTGGGTTTGGGCCCTGAAGTGCTGCTGGAGGAAAATCCTCGGCTTATTTATGCTCGGCTCACAGGTTATGGACAGAGTGGCTCCTACGCCAAAGCTGCAGGACACGACATAAACTACCTAGCCATGTCCGGTACATACTTCTCCTCCATCTTCTCTTTATGCCACTGCACTGTTGAATTTTTGATTCTGATTGGTTAGAAAGTGTTGATTTATTTTCCATTACATTGATACCAAGGCAACTAAAAATCACAGGTTTATGGGATTGCACTTGGTTTTAAAATGCTATTGTTTCAATAGAAAGTATTTTTGAAAGAATATTCAAACCCAATAGAAGCTGCTATTATTAATAAACAGAATAGAAAAATGAACAACCCTAAAGCTGTTATTTCTTTATAACAATACAATGCATGTTTCATTTATTAGCCTACTATTAAATATAGTAGGCTAATAAGTAAGTTTTTATCCTGTTATTAGTTACAGTTAATGTTGCAGAATGTAAAAAAAAAAAAGTTAGCCAGATTTCAAAACTGCTTTAAACGAATCAATGCCTTTTGATCAGTCAGATTTTAAAATGAAACCAGGATAGATTGATAGATAGATAGATAGATAGATAGATAGATAGATAGATAGATAGATACTACTGTCTGATTATTATAATGAGATATAGAAATACAAATACTACTACTTATAAAAATAGTAATTCTATGATTCAACTTTCTGTGGAAAGTCTGACGGTGCTGAAAACAAATAAAAATATGTATTATTAATTGGTAAATATTTTGATTACAGAAGGTGTTTCCAGTGTCAGGGCTTTGTAGCAGTAGGATATATAGGTGTAACTAAAAGTTTTCCAGCATAGTAACTTTCTGACACAAGAGTTTATATAATTTCTGTTTATGTGTATGAGAATCAGTTTAATTGGCTTTTTATTTGTACTTCATAGTGTTTTTGATTTTTCCTGTCTGGAACAGGATTACTATCCATGCTGGGCCGTAGCTCGGAGAAACCCTACGCCCCACTGAACTTGATGGCTGACTTTGCAGGAGGAGGCCTGATGTGTACTTTAGGCATCGTTCTGGCTTTACTGGAGAGGAGCAAATCAGGCCAGGGGCAAATCATTGATGCCAGTATGGTGCGTCCTCTGACACACACTGACACTTTAGTACAAAGTCATCATTCATTCACAGTAACAAATAAGCAAAAGCTCACCATCTGAGAAAGAAGCCTGAATCGGCACACACTTAACACTTATTTATCAGGGTAAAAGGTGTTGAACCATAAATAGTGTGTCCTTTCTTAATTAAATACTGTGAGAGTATTGTGGATGGAACCACTTAGAAAGCATTGAGTTGGCTTAAGACTACGATTGCCTCAAACAGTTTGAAAAAAGAAAAAAATATATATTTTCCCTGCCAGTGTGCAGACTCCAACAAAATAGACATTCAGTACACACTTTTAAAAGGAAATGATTTATAATGACACTATCTAGCGTGAGCCATCAAAGGCTGGGTTTCCTTTTGAGACTGCTTCCTTCCTCTCAAGGTCTTTTCCTTATATTTGTATCAGGATTTTTTTCTTTTCTTTTCACCATCCAACTTTGACTTGCCTGTTTAATAAAATAGAAATAAATCTATAAATGAAAAATCACATCTAGATTGCATTTATTTTTGTAAAGCTGAACTAAATGAAAAGAATCATCTAGTAAACGACTACAAAAATGCAATCACTTGTTCTTAAGATATTGTGCCAATTAGAATTCTATGCCTCAACACCTGGACTTGGACTATATTATCTATAAAATATTACAATTACAGTAATTCAACATTTTGCACATTTTCAAACTTATGTGATGGTGGGAAGTAAAGTGATAAACAAAGTTTGAAATCCATGATTAATATTTGTACTATTAATGATAATAATATTAAAATTTTTATGAGGTAAATGTTTTAAACAGCATAATCTGTCAATAGATTGTAAAGCATAAATTGCTTTTTTTTATGTTTTAAAGTTCCTCTTGATTGGTGACTCTTTCTATGTGTCTCTTCACAGAAAAATTCACCTTTTCAATAATTATGAGTTTGTTGTTTAATAATACACTTTCATTTATCATTAAGCATAGATTATGTAAAATCTTTGACGCATGTGATTGAACTATTTTATAAATGCATTAAATTATAATGTAATAGAATCATGGCATTAATATAAATTTGTGTTTTGCAACTGAACAACTGACAGCTGCTGTTCTAGAAATGCGTCAACACCAATCAGACGCATGTCCATCAGAATCTGGAATTCAACAGCACTGTCTGTTAGTTGCATTGGTACTGTTATTTTGGTGTTCTCATGCTCACGATGTCAGCATTAAAATGTGCGATTCGCGTACATGTGCTATAATGCTTTCGTTAAATGCGTAATTATACGTCGTTGTGTATAAATGTAGATTTCTTTTGTGTCTGAGCTTCATTGAGAAAGGATTTCTCATTACATTTGTACTTGCTTCCTTTCCTCACATCTTCAGCAGAGCGAAGACGAAACAAGAAATGAGGAAAGGAAACAAGGAGATGCAATTAGAGAGATGAGAGAGAAGCGCTTCTTTTATGATTGCGTATAAAGAATGAAAGCCTTATGATAAGTGATTGTCCACTTCAGCACCACATCGTTCCAAGTGCATGTGGCTCTGATCTGAGCGTAGACCTGCATTATACACATTATCTGTGAGTCCTAACATAAATAAAAAACACTGAAACTCGCACATATCACTCCGAAACATGTCTGAAACTGAGTAAACATACACACATTCGCAAGTTAGGTATTTGTATTTGAAATGAATGCGTATGAAACATAATTATGTAATTACGCACTGGGGAAATCTTTAGTGCGGCATGGCTGCTGTCATGATAATTAGCTCTTTCTCTGTTGAGCAGTGATGATATCTGTCATATAATTCCCTTAACAGTTTCACTGCACCTGCAAGATTAAACAGGGGTTTGGCAGTGGCTAAGTAGCAGAGTATCATCTCTGTTCTCGATGTCAAACCAGCATGACAGCCAAGTCACACTGTGCCTAATTAAGATTTCATTATCTTTGTCCACTCACATTAGTGTGGAAATTGTCACTGTAGCGTTTTGGACGAATCCCATTTTCGTTTGCTTATGCAAACTTCTGTTTGATTATGGAGAAAAGTTTTACATAATACTATACATACATATATACATTATGGGTTTTATTCTTTATTGGTGAGCTGCATTCTAATGGAATTAGCTGGATTGGTTTCTTTTAGAAAATATTTGATGAGTGATAATCTAATGGATGTAATATGAGATCTAATGGAAATCATCTGAAATTGAGATAACCACATCTTTTAAATAATCTAAGAGATTATCTATAGATTATCTCCTTAAAGTGATAGTTGAGGGTAACTGTGAAGTAACTGAGGTAGTCGGAGGAAATGAGAGGAACGAATAATCTGACATCTTTGGGATAGTCTACCCGAGATAATCTGAGCTACTGTTAACTATTAAACTGAGGTAGTATGGGATACTTTAAATAACTGAACATCAAATAATCTGATATCAGTTAGATCTGAGATATATACTCTGTGAATCAACTCTTTTAGACTATCTCAAATATGTCAGAATATAATAATGATCTCATTTCTAGCTTGTTATAACTGAGATAATCTTTCATAACTGTGAATGTCTATATCTCACCTTTCAATTATTGCACATCAAAAGCAAAACTTTTCATTGACGAATGAGGAAAGTACAGAGGTTTTAAGAGGGCAGTGTATGTATTTAAATGTACAAACAGTAATTATACAAACGTCATCTAATTGTAAAGCCTGGTCATGAGTTACTACAGTTCCTGCTCTTATTATTTTATTTGTGTCCTTTTCTATAGAAACCCCAAATATTGCAAGAATACTTTACGTCCATTAATGTCTTGAATTGCAATAATAACCAGAAAAACTTTAACCAGCTCATTGTGCATTTGTGTATAGGTGGAGGGAGCGGCGTATGTCGGTTCCTTCATGTGGAAGTCTCGCAGCCTCGGTCTGTGGAACCGGCCCCGTGGGGAGAACTTGCTAGACAGTGGTGCTCCGTATTATGACACGTATCAGACCTCTGATGGGAAGCACATGGCTGTGGGGGCCATTGAACCACAGTTTTATGAACAACTGATCCAAGGTGAGAGCAAACTTTTTTTTTTTTTTTCTGTTTTTGGATCTTTAGTTTTGAAATGAGAATGAAATGAAAACATATAAACAGCCTTTGTGTAAGTGCTTCTGTGACTGTACCTTCTATTGTACGTGCTTCTGCTACACACAACAATTAAGAAGAAATGATGAAAGGATTTCTTTTACAGACTATTACAGAATAACACATTTGTGTGATACAAAGACTATAACAATCCCACAAGCTAATTCCAGAAATGTCAGATTAGTGAAATTACATGATGTAATTGCAAAAGGCATTTTCTATTGACTTCCAATTTAAGGAGCAAAAAGAAAAAATAAATGAGTCGATGCTAATGGTGATTTTTAGGATAAAAAAATAACAGTCGTTTACTTTATTGTTTTGTTTGTTAGAAGAACAATTTCTATGTTTTCTCTTTTTTAGTTTATTGTCTTTTGGATCTCCGTACATTCAAAACTGGGTTGCTAATTTTAGAAGCATCACAATTTTACAATTTTCAAAGTATTTTCTAGACATAGAGCAGAACTGTGAACAGTGATCACAGCTGTTCGAAGTGGCCAGCTATTAATAACCATTGTTCCCTATGACCAATTGGTGACTACCATCCCTTTCCTTTTTTTGTAATAGTAAGTCATGCAGATCTGATATGATTTTCAGTCATTTCATTACAAAACAATCAATAACTGAATTTTTTTTGCATCGTCTCCGTCCAATATTTTACCCTTTTACGAAGAAAAGTAAAGTAAATATGCACCCTCTATGTTTCCTTGCACGTTAATTATTAATAAAAAAAAAGTGCACTGGTGATCTCAGTATAATTAAAATTCCCAAAAAGGCCCAGGGAAAAAATAATTATGGTGGCTGAGAGAATATTTTTTTCTCTGTTGAAGAAAAACCCCTTCACAGCAATTGGCCAGACCCATAACACTCATCTGAGTCAAAGATACTAGTCAAGAGAGTAAATACAGAGGCTTTACCATGCCTTACCATGTAAACTATTGATAAGCCTCCAGAGTTCATAAAAACAAATAGCTTGAAACTTCTTATTTTCTGACAAAGATCAACTTGTATCAGAATGAGTAGAAGAATTTGGAGAAGAGAAAAATCTGCTTATGATTTGCAACATATCAATACAACTTATAGCATGGGCATGTATGACTGCTAATGGAACTCATTGCCTTGTATTTATTAATGATGAGACAGCTAACTAAAACAGCAGGAGAATTAATTGGATGAGGTGTATATGGCTATATTATTTCTTAAAATTAAGACAAATGCTTTGGTGCATTTTTAAGTCAAAGAAGTAGAATGCTTTAAAATGGCCAAGCCAATCACCTGACTATCCAGCATGCATATTGCTTGCCAAAGGCAAAACCGTAGGCGAAATCCCCCAAGAGCACGCAGAGACTAATAACATGACCAGACAGAGCATCAGGGAAGGTGATACCATACAAAGGTGAATACAAGTGCAGGCTTTATTAATTTTTTATTTTAAAACATACAAAAAAAAAGAGCTACTTGGCACAGAAACAAGTAGAAACATTTGTAGTGCAAGACCAAAAAAAAATAAAAAATACCAGACAGTGCATCAGGTGCCAGGTAAGAGTTTTTTGCCCACTACATGGCCGCAAGAAAGAAGCGAGTAACACAAGTGGCAAGTAAACTAGTGTATACGTAGAGAGATACTATTCTCATGTAGAAATGTTCAGTTAAAAAAGAAAAAACCCACAGAGATTTTTTAACCGCAGGTTCTTGAGGTCATTCAGTGGTTCTTGTCTAAGTTTCATCTGGATTAAATAGAAACCATGCAAGGATGCTTCTCAGTATGTAAATGCAGATTTCCATCCAATCATCTAAGTGATCAGAGTCCAGGTCATGTTCGTGTTTGGCCCTCTTAATTCTCTTTTTAAAGCCACATATGACTTTTTTCTACTGTTCACTTTCATTTTTAAAAACATCCATCAATGTAATGCCAAATCTTGGAACTGAAAACTGATTAGATACTGTTTGAAGGGACATGAGAATGCCACCATCTTGTTTCTAATCATTTTGTTCGTAACTAAAAGAATGTTGGTGTGTCATATCGGCCTGCCATACTTACATTGCGGACTCAGTTATTAGGCTGAAAAATTTGTATTCGTAATGTTGACATTTTCTTCTTGACCCAGGCCTTGGATTGGATGCTGCATCCCTCCCACCACAGTTGAGCATGTCTGATTGGCCAGCGCTTAGACGGACATTCACTCAGGTATTCGCACAAAAGACGCAGGCGGAGTGGAGTAAGATCTTTGACGGGACAGACGCCTGTGTGACCCCCGTGCTGCCTCTGGATGAAGCCGGGTCACATCCTCACAACCGAGAGAGGGGCTCTTTTTTAATGGACGCTCAGGGTGAGGTCAGCCCTCGTCCAGCACCCGTCCTTTCCCGCACCCCGGCTAACCCGTCTCTCTCTCGTGACCCGGTAGTGGGTGAGCACACTCGCTCTGTGCTGGAGGAGTACGGCTTTAACTCGGCTCATATCGATCAGCTGCTGTCAGCAAGCATTGTAGAGTGCAATGAAGCCAAAGCACGTCTATAATATGATGAAAAAACAGCAGCAGCATTGTGAATTGTGACACACCCACACACACATGCACGCACGCACGCTTGCACAAACACACACACACTCACACACACACACAGCCTTTCTGCCTCATATACCTACCGCCTTCAGCAGAAAACTGTTTTGTGAAGAGCTATTAAGCTCAAATTAACCATCTTTTGATTCCAAAGTTTTTATCAGTTTGCAGAGAGCAGATTTGACTGTGATGAGATGTTTTGTTTTTTAATTGCACAGCTCTTTACTGTGATTATTCTCCATCACAGAGCTGTGCTGTCAGCAGGCATTGTAGAGTGCAATGAAGCCAAAGCACGTCTATAATATGATGAAAAAGCAGCAGCAGCATTGTGAATTGTGACACACCCACACCCACACACACACACACACACACACACACACACACACACTCACACACACACACACACACACACACACACACTCACACACACACACACAGCCTTTCTGCCTCATATACCTACCGCCTTCAGCAGAAAACTGTTGTGTGAAGAGCTATTAAGCTCAAATTAACCATCTTTTGATTCCAAAGTTTTTATCAGTTTGCAGAGAGCAGATTTGACTGTGATGAGATGTTTTGTTTTTTAAATGCACAGCTCTTTACTGTGATTATTCTCCATCAAAGAGCTGAAGTGTGTCTGAAATCTGTCTTTGAAGTCTCTTTGATCGTCACTATTAAGCTTTCAATTTACAGCAAAGAGATAAAGCGTGTTTAATGATAACTGTCTCTATCCACAACATAAGGTAAATATCAATCTAAGATTTTTAATTAAACTAGCAAAGGGCCCATCAGAATTAATGGCACCCTTAGAATTAAAAAGAACATTTAGGAGCTCAGTTTGTCTGCCTACTTCTGAATGATTTTTTGTGTTTTCTTTTTTGAAAATCAATCAGCCGTGTCTTTTGGAATAAATAATTTTTTTTCTTCCTGAAAAGCAATACCTATTTTTTTTTTTTTTTTTTTAAACCAGTAATGAGTTTCTGGTAAACTTTAACACTAATACCAGTACCCATTAGTAGGTTATCTGTAGGTTACACCATGTTGTTAACATTATTTACACACCAGGTCTCACTCATCGTATCTGCCCTGAGTGGCGTTACTCAGCAACCAGTAATGCAAAGTAATTGTGATAAAAAACTAATTGAATAAAGAGTTTCTATAAAACTTCTCTGTAATAAATCCCAAAGTGTGTTGTTCACCAGGGCAAGTCATTCACTGACCCCATCTAATTGTAGAACATCTGCTGGGTAAAATGTCAATTCCGTATACTGTAAATCTTGGTCTTCCTCATTTTTGAAATATCACACTCATGAATCTTGTAGAAATGCACTGAAGTTTATTTGCTGAAATAGTGGTCAGAAGGACATGGGTTCAAATGTGCCAGCACTGGGCCCATAACCATCAATTGCCCTTTGTTGACATTTTACAATTGATCTTGAACTTGATTGGATCGATAGTAACTATACATTCATCCTAATCATCCCCTTGTTAGAGAAATATAGAATAAAAATTCCGAATAAATATTAGGAAAAGAGAATGCCTGCTGTGGCAGAGTTTGTGTGGGTGTTCGATTGAGACAGAATAACAGAATAAAGATATAAACACTTGAATTATATCAGTGTGTGTGTATGAGGAATCTATGTAATATGAGTTTCATTGTTTGTACTCAATTACTAAAATAAATCAACTTTTAAATGATTTATGTGTATTGCTGTGCTCACACAGAATGAGTAAAGTGAACATTTATATTGTCTCATATATCTGTAATGAGTGAAAGTGCACATCCAGTTATACATTGATTCTTTAAAAACAGGACATTGAATTTAATATTAGACCCTGAATTTTGCTTCTGTGTTTTTTGTTCATGTTGATATACACTATGTGGTCAAAAGAACTGGGACACCTGACATTTCCAGCCATATGTGGTTCTTCCCCAAACGGTTACCCCAACACTGGAGGCACACCGTATTACAGTCTTTGGAAGAGGCAACATGAAATTTTCCCTTCATGTGAACTAGGAGATCCAAATCTGTTCCAGCATGACAATATTCCTGTGCCCAAAGCCAGCTACTTGAAGATATGGTTTACAAAGGGTTAATAGGGACTTTATCCCAAATTTGAAAAACTTAGTTTCTTAGTAATTCTTACTGTACATTTTTTTAACCTCACAGAACAATGAGTCATTAAAACACAATCATACCACAGTGATGCCAAATGATCAAATCTGATTGGTCAGAAGCTGTTTGTATAAATGTTAACTCAAATAATTTATCGCTTTCATACACAAAAGAGGTGGAACGCTGCTTTTTCTTTTGTCTTAATAAACTGAAAAAGAGAGGCTGATGAGAGAATAGCTATTAATCGCCGCTATAACATGAATTAACTAACTTGTCATTATTGATATGATCAATTTTTATGAAAGATTTAATAAGAAATTATTATTCCCTATATAACCTAAAGTCAAAGATGGCAAAGTGTACACATCCTTCACTCAAGTAGAAGTACAGACACTCATGTTTTAAACTCTGGTAAAGGTTGAAGTTCAGACTTCTCTTTTTCACTCAAGTTAAAGTAAAGAATTTTGGGCTCTGACTTGTATTTAAGTAAGAAGCAAACATTACTACTACCTGTTGTAGTGACATGCTGGTTACTGGACCTCACATCTTAGTAATATAATAATACAAAATAAGTTTTAATTTTGTTACCTAATGAATGTATTCAGGCTGAACAACCACCATATAAACCACCAGCAGAGCAACAATGATGATGATGATGATGATGATGTTGATCAGGAATGTGTTTGTTCTCAGTCGTGTTTAAATCACTGACTCCCTCTGTCTTATTCACAGACATTATGTTGTGTTCTGCCTTGCTTGTTGTTTGCTTCGTAGGTTGCCGTGCAATGACAAGAAATAGGTTGATGGGCTAAAAACTATGCGCAATAAGAAGAAATAAACATTGATAATGTCACCAAACAGATCAGATATTTTTGTAAAAAAAATTTAATGAGTGAAAGTAAAAAGTTGTCCAAAAAAGAGTGAAGTACTGATAGGTGAAAAATCTACTTAAGTGATGTCACCGAGTATTTGTACTTCATTACTTCTGATTTCTGCCTGTTGTTACATGAGACTCTACATTTTATTTCATACAAACACAGGTGCATATATGTCATACATACTGTAACAAGTGTTCTGACCAATCATAAGAAAGGGTACATCCTGTACTATGTGTGTGTCAATAAATGATGTAGGATCTGGCAAAGAATAACACTAACAAGTGTTGGGGAAGGTTTAAAAAAGGAACCGGAAAGCCAGAGATATAAATTTATATATAGTTATAAAGCAGAAAATTAAAATCTGCCTTCACAACACTGGAATACACGGTATATGTTTATGTTGAGGCAGCTTCAGATCTAATCGGAAATGTCTTACTGAGGTATTAAACTGTAGTTCTAGTTTATTAGAAATAACGGATACCTTAATATATTCACTATATTCTGTTTCCCTTCGATGTTAGGACAGCCTTAACATATATTAAGCCAAAAAAAAGTGCAGTTCCAGAATATTATGCACCTTGTTTTAATTTAGATATGCTAAGTGGAATTCCACATTTTGTATTAAGAAAAAAAAAAAAGATGAAAAGGCTTTATTGGTACTACTGTTATAATATTAGGATACAGATAAATGTAAGTTATTGACGATAAAAATAGAGTATATAATGCTATATGATGTAATGCATTCTCTTCAATAAATTTGCCCACATGTCTTTTAATTATTCGTAATGAATGCATTATACCATAATATTCTTGGTTTTAACGTTGTCTTTCACAAAATGTTTTTAAAAAAATATTTCTGTATATTAAAAATGGTTAGATTTAATTAAGAGGCCAATAAAAAAGGGAAAAGACAAGAGTAGCTGAAGATAAAGGACTAAGACAATGCAGACTCAAAAAGGCATCAGGGATTTCTGTTCTCATGTTAGTAGGAATAACACACATTCAGTCTGTGCAAAAAGAGGATTGTGTTGTTTATTAATGCACTTTCTTTTGTCTTTCAATTTGTGCTATTTATATGTAAAGTTTAAAATCTAATTTTGTTTAAATGGAGAACCTCTTGCCTTGTTTCTCACTACATGAACTGACACCTGCTTGTGCACTAATCGACATGCAATATTTATACCAAGCTTTAATTTCATTCATGTTTGCATATACAGTACATCAATCCTTTTAGAAATGTTCATCCTATACCCAATGTTAAAATTTACTGATGATGGTCTAATTGCCCATAACATTTTGTTTATTTTTTTCTTTTTTTAAATAAAGATTTTGCCATGCTATGTTGATTTTAATTTATTTATGAAGTTTTAGAATGTGGAGATTTTTTTCTCTAGCTAATACCAAAACACTCCAATGCAATGGTCCTTAATGATCACCGCCCAGTAGCACCAGCATCATTAAGCGGTTGATCCTGGCACACCCCAAAACATGTCTTCCACCCTGGACCCATACCAATTTGCCTACCATAAAAACAAGAGTATAGGGGACACAGTTTCCACAGCGCTGCACTCTGTCCTCTCTCACCTGGACAATGAGGAGACTTATAGTGCATCTAGAAAGTATTCACATTCACAAATGGAATATATATATATATATATATATATATATATATATATATATATACTGTAATACTCAAGGTTGCACTATAACCCGTTGCACATATTGTATATAATAGCCTTCTTTCTTTGCACTCTTCATATAATTTTGCACATCTATAGCTTTTTTATAAACACTGTATACAATATATCCTTCATTGTACTCATTTTATATAGTCGCCTTTTGTGACTGTTTATTTATATTCATATAGTTCATTCACCTGGAGTGACTTTATATTCGACATCTCCAATTTTGCAGTATAACCTCAAAGGGTCCTTGCCACTTTGTGGGTAGTTTCGAGCGTGACATGGGTAGTAATTGTAGCTGGCACTACAGATTTGTTCCATCAAGTAAATGGATAATAAATGGCTTCTTACTGAACACTTCAACATATAAACAATTATATGTTTTTACAGTTTGCCTACAGAGCAAACAGGTCTGCAGATGATGCAGTGAACATGGGACTGCATTATGTACTGCAACATCACATGGTACCCACACAAGGTTCTTGTTTGTAGACTTCAGCTCGGCAAAAATTGTTTGCAGACAACACTACAGTCATCGGCCTCAGTCAAGATGGAGACGAGTCTGCTTACAGACAGGAGATTAAAGAGCTGGCTGTCTGGTGCAACAACCACAACCTGGAGCTCAACACGTTCAAAACAGTGGAGATGATCCTGGACTTCAGGAGAAATCCCCCAGCAATCCTTTAACTCACCATCATGAACAGCATTGTAACAAGTTTCTGGGTACCACAATCTCTCAGGACCTGAAGTAGGACAATAATATTGACCTATTTCCAAAAAAGGCCCACAGAGGTTGTACTTCCTTTGTCAACTGAGGAAATTCAACCTGCCACAAGAGCTGCTAAAACAATTCTACTTAGCCATCATTGATACATTGTCCTGTGTAGATCTATAACTGTCTGGTTTGGTTCAGATACCAAATCAGACATCAAGATGCTACAACGGATGGTCTGGACTACTGAAAGGATTATTGGTGCCCCACTGCCCAACCTTTAAGATCTTCACTTCTCCAAAGTGGCGAAAAGGGCTAAGAAAATCACTTTGGACCCCACGCACCCAGCCCACTCTTTCTTCCAACTGTTGCCTTCTCATCGGCGCTACAGAGCATCGTCCACCAGAGCAGCCAGGCACAAACACAGTTTTCTCCTGCAGGCTATAATCAGCTTGAACAATTAAAATATTCATAACTACACATTGTCCATAACTGTCACATTTGTACATAGTATCCAATGATATATTTGTAAAATTAATACTTGTAAATAACATCTGTACATTTATTTAACAGCACTTTTACTCTGTATACTGTATGTTGCATTATTTAACTGTCTGGTTTACTATTTTGTTACTTTATGTCTGTACTTCTGCACTGGAAGCTCCTGACACCAAGTCAAATTCCTTGTGTGTGTAAGCATACTTGGTAATAAAGCTATTTCTGATTCTGGTTCTGATTATTTGTTAAATTTCTAATGTAATATCCCAATGAATGAGCTGTTACTGTATAAGTGATAACAATTTAAAACAAGTGCATTAAAAAGGTTCACTGGTAAAAAACAACAACAAAAAACACCATGAACATTGTTAGAACAGATTCTGTCTTTTTCCAAATATGTCCAACTTTCAGTCAAGAACATTTTTCTAAGTAATTTAAACTGGCACTTAGTCAGAGGTTTGGACTTGTTTTTCATCATATTGCTTTTGTTAAGTGAAAAGTTATTAGCGAATTATTTAATGTTAAATAAATGAATCCGTTTGTATTGCTATGCAAAGAATGCAGTATTTTATTTCAAATGATGCCATGGGTTCTGTTCTCCATGACCTTAACCTCTTCAGATTGACTTTCATAAGCAATGAACCACGAGAAGTCAGAGTGCTGCCTCTCACATGATCTCTCCACAGACATGATGTCTCATGATGCCTAGTCGGACATTAGTCCAAACCTAAAATACATTTTGGAAAATTTGCTTACATTATATAATCAAATCATTTGATGTACTTGAAGCAAAGTGATTAGACTCAGAAAAATGATGCTTAATTCAGTATGTTGATGACAACAAACACCAACCTTTAAAAACCTAAACTATTTAGGTTCCATTCAGAGCGAAAGAGAGAGAGAAAGAGAGAGAGAGAGAAAGAGAAAGAGAGAGAGAGAGAGAGACGGGTCGAGGGTAGGGGGTGGTTTTCTAAGCTTTTTCTAATCTGTCACGTGCTTACAAAAAAAAACAGACTTCCATTCATTCAACTACGCAAGCTTTAGTACTACTCTTCCACATCACTCAGTTATGCAGTAGACACCAACAGGTCTACATTTTGGGATTTTGGGAAGTTGTTTAGCTGTTTGAGCCTCTGTGAAAGCTTAAATCATGACTCTCCTGACAGAGGAAAAACCCTACAAGTTCCCAGAGGACTTGGGCAGCTACACTTCCACTGTCAAGGGTCACTCCATGGACTGTGGTCCAAACAGTGACTATGTGGATGCCACAGAGGGGTCTGTGTTTTTGGCAGTGGAGCCTCTGAGGAGGTCGCGTGGACGCCTCATTATGCATGCAATGGTGATGTTTGGTAGGGAATTCTGCTATGCTGTGGAAGCTGCATTCGTCACACCTGTCTTGCTAAGTGTGGGACTACCAAGAAGTCTTTACAGCCTTGTGTGGCTTATAAGCCCCGTTCTGGGCTTTGTCCTGCAGCCAGTGATCGGCTCAGCTAGTGACTACTGCCGTTCACCTTGGGGACGCAGGAGACCATACATCCTAACTTTGGGGGTTATGATGCTCGTTGGCATCAGCCTGTTTCTTAATGGAGACGCTCTGGTGTCAGGTGAGACTTTCAATTATTGACTTTACAATTTTAAAGTTAGAGTTTACCTGCAGTTTGAAAGATGTAATTAACTTAGAGGCTGTAGCTCTTTGGCAAGCTGGAGATTGGTTTTGCTTTGCAAGAAGCTTGACAGTAATTAAAAAAGGGAAAGAAATTGGCTTCTATCTGTTTTAGCTGTAATACTTTCTTGCAATTCCCTCAAACCTGCTCCAGGAATGTGAAATCCTTTGAGTGTGTGTGTGTGTGTGTGTGTGTGTGTGTGTGTGTGTGTGTGTGTGTGTGTGTGTGTGTGTGTGTGTGTGCATAATTATCAGTTACATAATTCTACTTATGGGCTTGAACATAATCAGAAAAGCCTTTATTTTTTTCTGATGTAGAATTTTTTAACAATGATGCAAAGCGTTAGAGGGAAACATATACAGTCCTTATTGCTACACTATATGGCCTGAACTATATTTTGGCCCAGAAATAACCTCTATTCTTCAACAAATGCGATCCGGAAATTCCCTTTCTATCTATTTTAAGTGAGGTTGGACACTGGTACACAGGTGTTCCATGTCATTCCAAATGTGATCAGTTCAATTGAGGTCAGATCACTTTAAAGTACACTTGAGATCTACCACACCAACCTTTTTATCCATTCATTCATTCATTCATTCATGGAGCTCATTTTGTGCACAGGGGATTTGCCATGCAGGAACAAGGTTTGGTTGTCTTAGTTATATTTTATATCATAAAGTTCCAGCAAAAACATGTCATGTTCAATTATGTAGCAACAGTCTCCAGAAGTGTTTGCATTTCTTTGGCCATATATAGTTTCTTTAAATATATGTGTGGCACAACCAGGGCTCTTCCAAACCCATCCAAACTGGGTACTGCAGCCCTTCACTATTTCCAGCCTTTTCTTAGTGTAAAACCCATGAAAGCCTACTTGAAGTTTGCCAACAAAGGACTCTCAGACTTTTTGGGAACAAAATCTTTAGTCTGATGGACTCAAGTTAAAACTGTAAGGTATCACTCATCACCTGCCCAAAACAATCCCAAACATTAAGCATGTTGTAGGCAGCATCATGCTGCGGGGGTGTTTTTCCGCAGTAGGGACAGGGCAACTAGTCAGGGTTGAGTGAAAACTGAGTGGTGCAAAGTACAGAGAGATATCATCAATAAAAACTTGTTCTAGAGCACTCAGGACCTCAATCTGGAAACCTTCCTACATAACAACAACTCTAAGCACAAAGCCAAGGCAACAGAGGAGTGGCTTAGGGGCAACTCTGTGAATGTCCTAGAGTCATCATCCTAGAGAAATCATCAAGACATGATATAGCTAATAGTTTCCAGAAGACCCACATATGACTGTGGTCAGGTATTCCCAAACATTTGACCATATAATGTACTTTCAGGTTTTCATTAGCTTTTGTTTACTGGCAGACCAACCCCATCCCCAGCAATAATAATAATAATAATAATAATAATAATAATAATAATAATAATAATAATAATAATAATAATGTTGAAATGTTTCATATATGTTGAAAGTAAAGCCATGTTTCCTCTGTGTCTTGTTTTAGTACTAGTGCAAAACATAGGTTGGAAGAGAACCTGGTCCATAGTGGTGGTCATGTTTGGAGTGGTCATGTTTGACTTTTCAGCAGATTTCATAGATGGGCCAGTGAAGGCCTACCTTTTTGATGTGTGCTCTTACCAGGATAAGGAGAGAGGCCTGCATTACCATGCCCTGCTTACTGGTAAGTGGAGATGTTTAAATGTGTTTTGTGAAATGAACTGAAAGTGTTGCAAATAGCTACATTCTGACCGATCACCATCTTTTTACACTATTTATCCCAGTGTATTATTTCTTCCAGTTTATTCAAGCTGAATACATTTCTGTTGAGCTGCTCTGAAGCCTATTTTTACAATGTGTATTGGTTTTACAATTTAATGCTTCTGCCACTTGGCAGTTTTTGTTTTTCCATCCCTTACTGTTATATCACCCATCTGAGATAGCTGAATATCTCAAGAATGAGTACTTAATTGTTTTGTATGATATGGAATACAAATTTCTATTTTTTTTCAAATTCACAAGGTGAAATATTTGAAATAGTTGAACTTCAAATGCTTCCTCCCTTAATGTCATACAAATATGTTTCCTACATGTTCATGGTGTGTGTCTATAATTTCCTCTATTCAATATTCTTATTAGCGCAGTATTTAAAGATATTAAGAATTATCACTGTAACCATAACAATAATGTACAGTATTAGGTTTTGGTATTAATTCAAAAAGGGACACGTCCACAACAAGTTTCTGAATTTCTAAAACAATTGTTCTTCTATAGCCTTCTCCTAATTTAAAATATTTAAGGATATTTAAGGCATGCAATAAACAAGCAGGACCAGGTGAAACTATTAATGGTAATAATTAATCCCATTAATGACGTTGACATAAAATTTTACTTGTAACATCTTAGCTCATTTTTCCCTATATGTAGTCCTGGGGATTTCGATCCCTTTGACCTCCCAATCTCTGGACAATGGGATGAACATTTATAGTTGGTGGACTAGGTGCTGTTAAAACACTCAGTATTGTACCTTGTACCACTTTTACCCATGAAATATCTCACTATCTTGAATGTGTGAATTATACATTGGTAAATTTAATCCAGTGGTGGATAACATACACCATTCCTTTACTTGAGTACAAATAAAAGTATCCTGCTTAAATATTACTCCTGTAAAAGTACTGATTCATGAGAACTGTATTTAAATATTTGCCTTATGCAATTCAATGTTCCATTCTCCTGCACATTACACAATTTCAAGGAGAGTTTTTTTGTTGTGTTTTTGTTACAGACAATAAAAAGTGCAGTAAAGTACACATTTTTCTAAACAAATTCTTGCAAGAACCATGGGGTTACACTAGTGATTTTACAACAGGCTCTCTTTTAACAAAATGTATCCACTTCTGAAGAGTGAGGACCATTTTCTGAAATGTAGTGGAGTAAATAATAAGGTATTACATGTTTGTCATGTTATGGGAGTTCTCACGATAGCAGAGGAAATCATTTACATTAAAGACACTTGACAGACAAACAAAAACATGCGGATGGATACATAGCAAAATGTGGAAGTCTCTGACTATAAAATGTTTTTTTTTTTTACATAATCTAAAACTCCTTTTAATATATTGCATAATTTCTGAACATAAGGTGCCAACTTATTAATATGCCTAATTGTAATTATTTAATAGAATAATTGCAATTATTCTATAAATCAATAATTTGTTCTATTAAATACTTTCACTTTATTGCTTAACTTACTTAAAAAAAATTACAAATATTTTGATATGATGCAACATATAGTAACATGCACATGTTTATCACTTGCTCTGTAAATATGAGCCAGACAGTATGCTTGCCGTTTTTACACCAGATTTGTCTCATACAGTGCTAAATTTGTGTGAAATTGCTGAATGTTGCTGCTAAAGCAGTCTCTTCTATATTTTTCCACTCAGTAAACAAAATGCGTATAGCTATCTTGCTATAACAGACGTTCTGCCGGAGTGCTGTTTGAACAGCGATGTAAAGAAGTCTGACAGTGAGGCATTAGAAGGACATCAGCCGGAAATCAAATCAAATCCGTGTGCTTTTTCCGATGTTAAATCTGCAACATCATTAATGAGCGCAAGTTCTTGCTGAAGGTTCTGGCTCAGGAGTCTCAATTGCACATGCCTAAATTTATACCGAATCACGTTCAAAAAATGAGCAAAGACTAATGACTTATTGACCTGTGTTAGTGAGAATGCATGTGTGACATTTTACGTTCATATTGTGCAATTTTAAAAAGGCATAAGATATTTGCTTCAGTCAGTAAACAGGAAATTGGAGTTTATCTTCAGACGATGTCTATTTGCCTGGTTGAAGTATTTAAATAAGCTTTTTTATAGAATTTCACAAAGCTTTCACCAGCTTGCACTTGAGACTGAAAGGCTTTGATATAAAAATAAAGCAAATTCATTGTGAAGTCAGTGGAAATAAGAAAAAGCAAATTATTTGTATTATTTATCTTTGGAGAGCTTCAAAAAATTTTACTTTTGCGACAGAAAAACACTTATTTTATCAGTCGGTGGAAAAATCTCAGAGTAAAACCACTAATCCATCAATAAAACTTTTTTTTTTAATCTTTCTTCAAATATACTAAATGTCAGAAAATATAAACAAGAATCCTGAAAGGTACTTTATTGAAGTCACCCTTAATATTTAGATGAGCGACACATTTCTGGCTGATATACAAATAGGCCTGTGTGGAAATACATGCTGAATAAAATCTGAATTTAAATGAAATCACTGAGAAAAAAATGGGGAATATGAAAACAACCATGATCTAACAGCCAGTAGTCGAGGATCTGTGCGCATTATCTTCATCTGTTTTTTAAACACAGGTTAAAATGTGAAGATGAAGACCCCAAATGGTGTGCATTATTACAGGTTTTATTGATATTTAATAAGTTATAGATATAGTTATATAGTTATATGTTATAGATATAGATTTAGCAGAAAAATTTAAAATTAAACATTTACACGTCAGTAAACACGTGAATATGCACGCACACACATACACACACACCACTGAGCTACAGTAATGCGCTCTGATCATGTGCTACTTCTGTTGCTCTCAGCTTCAACCCATGATCCCAGCACATGACTAGGCAGGAGTGGACCTGAACAAACCATTCAGTTTGTTTCATTCTGTTTTGTTTTACCTAAGCTTTATTTTTTTTTATAGGTTAAAAACTTTTAGAGGCTAGGGGAAGTTAGAGAAATTATAGAGTCAGTCATTTGTCACATATTAACTAATTTTCATAGATTTATATTTAAATGTTGCTTATCACTTCCTCACTGAAAATGGGGCTGTTTCCTGTACTGTATGTGCAACAAAAGTTAATAGTTGGTGATGCAAGTTTAAAGGGCAAAGATGAATTATTTTTGGGTGGAAAGGGTGGCATACTATCTTTCCGGTGGATGTTCATCATCTGTAAGCTCATACACACTTTCCTTCATGTGTCTTATGCTGCCTCCTGATATAGTTTGAGCAGCAATATCAAACAGACACAGTTTGTTGGCTTCAAGACTGCTTCTGTGGGTAGCTTTCATTTGATAAGGAGAAGGAGATGGACAGTGAACTAGTGGTGGAAATGTACTATATTATAAGAAAGATAGATGCAGTATTAACCCAGAATATGTAAAATAAAAAATATATATATGAAATCTTAAAAAGTATACACAACCCAATTTTATAGGGAGTATTTGGATGTGGTAAAGTAAAATATTCTTTTCACTTTAAATATGAGACTCAAACCAGTAAATGATTTGAAACGCTGACTGAACCTCCTCAGCCTACATCAGTGCTTTACCAATCTTGGCTAAATAAACATAAATCTACACAATCACACTCTAAATGTGGTCATCCTCCCAGAAACATGGATGTTATTGGTCATTACAACAAAAAAATCTAAAAAAAAATAAAAATACAGAAATCACAATGTATGGTTTTTTTACTATTTATTTGTATGATACAGCTGCAAATAAGTATTTGAACACCTGTCTATCAGCTAGAATTCTGACCCTCAAAGACCTGTTAGTCTGCCTTTAAAATGTCCACCTCCACTACATTTATTATCCTAAATTAGATGCACCTGTTTGAGGTCGTTAGCTGCATAAAGACACCTGTCCACCCCATACAATCAGTAAGAATCCAACTACTAACATGGCCAAGACCAAAGAGCTGTCCAAAGACACTAGAGACAAAATTGTACACCTCCACAAGGCTGGAAAGGGCTACGGGGAAATTGCCAAGCAGCTTGGTGAAAAAAGGTCCACTGTTGGAGCAATCATTAGAAAATGGAAGAAGCTAAACATGACTGTCAATCTCCATCGGACTGGGGCTCCATGCAAGATCTCACCTCGTGGGGTCTCAATGATCCTAAGGAAGGTGAGAAATCAGCCCAGAACTACACAGGAGGAGCTGGTCAATGACCTGAAAAGAGCTGGAAACACCGTTTCCAAGGTTACTGTTGGTAATACACTAAGACGTCATGGTTTGAAATCATGCATGGAAGGTTCCCCTGCTTAAACCAGCACATGTCCAGGCACGTCTTAAGTTTGCCAATGACCATTTGGATGATCCAGAGGAGTCATGGGAGAAAGTCATGTGGTCAGATGAGACCAAAATAGAACTTTTGGGTCATAATTCCACTAAACGTGTTTGGAGAAAGAAGAATCATGAGTACCATCCCAAGAACACCATCCCTACTGTGAAGCATGGGGGTGGTAGCATCATGCTTTGGGGGTGTTTTTCTGCACATGGGACAGGGTGACTGCACTGTATTAAGGAGAGGATGACCAGGGCCATGTATTGCGAGATTTTGGGGAACAACCTCCTTCCCTCAGTTAGAGCATTGAAGATGGGTCGAGGCTGGGTCTTCCAACATGACAATGACCCGAAGCACACAGCCAGGATAAACGCTATCATCTAGACACCAGATTTAACAGCTACATTCTGGATATTGATGGTAACAATTTCAAAGAAAAATTCAAGTAAAAACATTAAAAACTGCTTAACACATCTAAATTCTCTTGAGCTTGGAGTACTATTTGTTACATATTACAGTGAAATGGACAAAGGAATAATCGAATTTAGTTTGTAATTTGGAACTGGCTGTAAAAATGTTTCAGCTGTGTTTGTCACCAAATCAAGCTGGGTGATTTTCTAGATATCACATGGGTTTTAACATAATGCTGTTTTTGTCCACGCAGCACTTGTGCACGTTCGGCATGATTGCATTCTTATGACTCTTATAATGTGCATTTTATGCTTGCATAATGAATCTGTTGTAAAACAGCAGAAAATCTCTTAATCACATAGGCTGCTCTTAATCACCATAGGAAAGAAACGGATGAGGTTTTTATTTAAGAAAAGATTCTTTCTTAAAATTATCATATTAAAACCCTAAGGTATTATATATGTCAAATATATTTTACTCATATATATTTTTTATTATTCAAAATGAGGGAGGTTTAGGCAGGCATGGCTTTATCTTAGTTATTTTCTAAGTTAATCAAGCATACATAAATAATGACTGTAGGAGGGAAGTATATATTGAGGTGCAGAAATAAAATAAGTGTTCAAAATGAAATCATATTACAATACGTATACATGCATGCATGTATGTATAAATGTATGTATGTATGTATGTATGTATGTATGTACAGTACAGACCAAAGAGTTTTCTTTATTTTTATGACTATGAAAATTGTAGATTCACACTGAAGGCATCGACACTATGAATTAACACATGTGAAATTAAATATGGAATTATATACATAACAAAAAAGTGTGAAACAACTGAAAAATGTAATATTCTAGGTTCTTCAAAGTAGCCACCTTTTACTTTGATTACTGCTTTGCACACTCTTGGCATTCTTTTGATGAGCTTCAAGAGGTAGTCACCTGAAATGGTCTTCCAACAGTCTTGAAGGAGTTCCCAGAGAGATGCTTGGCAGTTGTTGGCCCTTTTGCCTTCACCCTGCGCTCCAGCTCACCCCTAAACCATCTCGATTGGGTTCAGGTCCGGTGACTGTGGAGGCCAGGTCATCTGCCGCAGCACCCCATCACTCTCCTTCTTGGTCAAATAGCCCTTGATGCCTTCAGTGTGACTCTACAATTTTCATAGTCATGAAAATAAAGAAATGAGAAGGTGTGTCCAAACTTTTGGTCTGTACTGTGTGTATGTATGTATGTATGTATGTATGTATGTATGTATGTATGTATGTATGTATGTATGTATTTGAGCGCTTTACATATTGTTCACATTAGAATTGGGAAAAATGTGGATTATTTGACTTTTCATGGGCATGGCGTGGGCACTGGTGCCAGAAAGACTGTTTTAAGTATTTTATATTCTGTTATTCTCTGTGGGGTTTTATGCATAATAGACATAGAATAAACATCTCTACATAGAAAAGTGTGGAGAAAAAATCCAGTGAGTAGGCAGAAGCATACTGCTTGTATCAGAAGAAAATTACCAGAATGGATTAGGATAACTATCAAGCTGACTTATTCATGACATCTATGGCAACTTAAATGACCACTCTTTACAACAATAGTAAGCACAATCTAGCCAATGTAAATACTTAAAATTGTTCATTATAAGCATTTAAAATTAACTGGAAGTTTCACAACCTGCACCTCAAGAAGCATTCAAATTGCATGTTATTAAGCTGTTTTTGTCCAAAAAAATATAATTAGATGTAGTAAAAAAAAACATAACAACATTTTTTTTTAAACAGATTTCATAACATATTGATTGAAGCAGGGTGTTTTAGACAAATACTCCATTATCTGTGCATGCAAAAATCTTCTAAGGCTGTAATAGCCAAAACATGTCAAAAAGCGACATTAATTCCATGGGGCTCCAGAGTTTCAAGTGTGTAAATTAGCCTTTCCTTTCATTTCCTCACTTCATTGCCAATGTAATAACAACTAGCAATACCAACAGAGATGTCATTAATGTTAGGTGCATCAATATTGAAGCATCTTGCTATTAGAACATAGAAATCATTCTGATGGTAGGATGGTGCTTAAAAAAATGCCCAGGCAGTCTTTTCTCCTTTTTTTCAATGTTCAGTTAATTCTATGTCTTTTAAAAAGGGCAATAAACAAAAAGCCATGCACTTAAAGTGATGACAAGTACACTTTGCTTGCACAGTTGACAGAGAAATGAATAAACATACATTTACAGATTATAAATAGTCCACCAACACCCTTTTTTTTCTTGTAATGATTATATTTTATTATAAGATGAATTATGTCAGATATTTCCCCACCATTATTATGACATTGCAATCCACATGCTTCAAGTGATAAAAAAAAAAATGTAGGAAAAAAATTTATATTTTAGAGGAAAAACAAAATGTGCATGTTTAAGTAATTACCCCGAATAAACTCATCTTAGTTTTATCTGTTTGATGAAACTTTTGTTCACAAAGAGCTTCTACATTATTATAAAATTTAGATTATCATCAAAAGCTATTAATCAGGAGAGGGCTACAAAATAATTTTCATAACATAAGTTGTATCAGAGAACACTGTAAAAGCCACAATAATAATAAAATGAAGAAATTACAGTGACATGACCAAGAATTAATATTTTCATGAAAATTTATGAATGGATTGACAAAAAGCTAAAAAAAAAAAAACCCTTAAAAAAAAAAAATAAAAAAAAATAAAAAAAAAAGGAGGCTAAAAGAGAACTATGACAGGATGAAAAATTAAAGGATGGACTAGCCACCGAGACATTGGCAAAACATACAGTTCATCACCCCAAACTATATTGCAAAACGTGTTTTGAGCAAAAAGGTGCATTTGGTGCATACAGGACTGTTCACTTAAAGGACAAAATGGTGAATGCAAAATCATGCTCAAGCTAAACTGTTTTTCTTGAATTAAATAAATTAGACAGCTGAAGATGAAGAAATTCCTTTTATAGCATGACAATGGTCCAAGCAACACAACCAAGTAAACTAAAGAATAGCTTCTTAGGAAAAATCGATCAGCATTTTTCACAAGGACCACGTCAAAACCAACAGCTGAATTGAAAGACTTGTGGATTGACTTGTAGGAGGATGTGCACAAAAGATCCTTTTGCAATCTAAAAGATGTCAGCAAGGAGAAGTAGAAAACACATGCCACATATTAGACTAAAAGGAAATGGGCACATTCATGCAGGTTATTATAATTGTGTCCTCCCCCTTTATCCTGTTTTATAATAACTTTTAGTTTGTTTTCTCTTGATTCTTTGTTGCTATAGCAACAATAATAAAAGCAAATAATAAAAATAATTAATTAAGAGAAAATAAACTAAAAGTTATTAGAAAATAAAATAAAGAGGGAAGGGACACTTACAGGTGGAACACATTTGTGTTTTTATATGTTATTATTTATTTAGTTTATTTGAACACAAAAACCTGCAAATTTAACAGAACATTTTATCTAGATTTTTTTCATGTCCACTGTACCTACAGATAACACTGACCATCCTGATTCAAAAATCAACGGAGCTGTTGTATAATTACATTTAAATGTACAGAAAGAAACTAATGGTTCCTCTTTAAGATAATTTATTCTCATTGAGCATAACATCTCACGTCCTGTTCCTTTCCAGGTCTGGGTGGTGCATGTGGGTACCTGACTGGAGCAATGGACTGGGGACATTCTGCACTTGGAGCTTTACTGGGCTCAGAGTACCAGGTCATTTATTTCTTCTCAGCCATCACCTGGGGCTTCTTCCTCACTGTGCACCTCTTCAGCATTCCTGAAAAGCCTTTGGGAAAACAGCATTCCAATGAGCAGTTGGTTCCCAGTGCCCCCTTGCTGCAGCCGACAGTAATGAATGGTTCCTCATATGGCGCTGTGACTAAAGAACCTGATCTGAGACCTCGCTCATTCTCGGCTCTAAGTGAGGCCAACTCCGTCACATCCAGCTCAAAGCAGCCGAGTAATGAGGCGAGTTGAATCACTTATTTTAAATTTTTTGTAAGCAATAAATAGTATAAAGTGAAGAAAGCACTTGCTGTGGTGCTGTTAAAGTTATGTTACCACAACAGATTATTTTCCTGTAACAGTCCTGAGAAATGTATTGTTCTCAGTGATTCTAATTGTGGATGTTGGTACCAGATATGATGAGTATTACAGAAACTGCTGACTTTACATTGTCTGAAAAATAGAAAAACCAAACAACCTGTGTGTAGAGAGCCTGCAGGCTAAAACAACCTGTTGATGCGAGTACCGAGGAGAATGAGCTGAGCTGACAGGAACTCTGAGGCAGTTGAATACTGGGAAAAGAAGATGTGATTTTTTTTTGTTATCAACTGTCCATTGTGAGTCTGTGATAACTATAGCCTTAGATTCCTGTTCATATTTGATAGGAGTGTAACTGATGTAGTCTTCTGCTTTTTAATCCATGCTTTTCTACTCACCACAGTTGGAAAGAATGATTATTAAGTAACTATATGCTTACCGGAAGTCTGGAAAACTGGACATTTTTTATTCTTTTTTATATTTCATGTAAGCAAAGCTTGTGAATACTTATTGCATTATCATTTTATTGCTATGTGATTGGCTGATTAGATACCTGCATGAATGTGCAGGTGTTCCCAATAAAGTGGAAATGTCCTGTGAATAAGCACATTAATATAAAGCTGCATTAATATCAGAGCTGATAATATAGGGAATTACTTGACAGCCACTGACCATTTAGAATTGAACAGCTCTGTGTGATAAGACACATATGGTTAACATGGTTTGGTGATAATGTCATGTTGTGATTAGATATGGATTTATTATGGTCACATTAGACATAGAGGCACATAATATGAAATGCTGCCTAGGGATGTAGCATGCAATGTCAGCATCAGTGTGAATGTGCCGATGAACTGTGAATTTTTATTGGACCACCTCTATCTCTTAAAATGTGTCCTCTGATTGAGTCACATGTACACCACTACTGTTTTTGTCTGTTCAAGGACCGTGAGTATTCAGTATCTAATTAAAACTATCACAATGTGGCCTATATCTAAAATAACCAATAACTTTATCTAAGCATGATTCGTGTTTGCTGTTATGTTTTTTATTCCCCTCGTTCAAAAACAAATCAATAATAATCAGGCATTTTTTTTCAGTGGGCTTGTAATTTCAGAGCTTCTGCTGTAGAGTCCTATAATGATGAACCGCCGGCTCGTATTACACAATAGACCATCTGTCCCTGAGATTGTCAAAAGAGGTCTTCTTCTGCTTCAGGAACCTCTGGCTCTCAGTTTAAGCAGCTAAAAAGGACAATAAATGGTTTAACTGTTGTATCATATTAGAGTGACAGTTCAGCAAAAAAATAAATCATGCACACAACAGCTCCCTTATAGCTGGTTTACCTGTACAGCCAAGACATATTTTGGGCTTTGTGATTACAAGCTTTACGAAAATATCTTAAATGACATCCAGTTCTTTAGTGATGTCACAGAGACAGGCTGATGTGGTGTTAGAGAAAATGGGATTTCCTTGATCTAAATATACAAATCATGCCAGCAGCTTTTTCCCACTTAAAGATAACACATTTTTACATTAGAACCCAGTGTGTAAGGGTGCAGCAGAAGAGTCCAAAGTGAGCAATATAGACTTGTGTCTATTCTGTGTGTGTTCAAAAAGGGACACAAAAAAAATGTGTTCATCAAGAATTTGTGTCCTTGATAAACATTTGCTTAGTCATGTTCAAGATCACACTCCCCAGTGTGTGTGTGTGTCTGTGTTTGTGTGTGTGTCCATGTCTCGCTAGCTCTAACTTTTAAGTTACTCTGTCTGTCTGTCTGTCTGTCTGTCTGTCTGTCTGTCTGTCTGTCTGTCTGTCTCTCTGTCTCTCTGTCTGTCTTTGACAGTTTGTCTGACTATCACTCTCTTATCATCACATCACTGGTTATGATAGGACAGGATAGCACACTGTAAGCACAAACACAATAAGACACAAGTAAAAATAATGTCACACAAAAAATCAGCCACAAACTATCCCCCACTCCAATCAGTGCTCTCTTAGCAATTTCAGGACACAAATGGCCATGGTCTATGTAAAATCCAATTGCACACTTCTTTGTGTTTGCAGTGAGCTCCACATGGCACATGGATTTGAGGACAGTCCTCAGATGGTGCTGCCAATTATAACTGTAAATGATTATGCCCACTGAGCTTCTCCAATCATTTCTCGATTGATCAGATGGCAAGCATTGCATTCAGCTCAGCCAAAAGTTGGGCACCAAGAATACTAAGAATGTGTAAAATGTAAATATAAAAGAGAATGCAATGATTTGCAAATCTCTTTTCAAATCATTAAACTTGCAAAAGTTTAAACTGAGAAACTGTGCCATTTAAATAAGGGATAAAAGGTTATTTAAAATGTAATGGCTGCAATGCATCTCTAAACATTTGCATGCCTTCCACAACAACAATCCAAATATGTCTTGAAACATGAAAGAATAGCTGCTGGAGTTTTGGTAAAAGAAATTATGTCACATTTATATTCAATACAGGATTAAACCTGTCTAGCAATCCTCTTTTTGGTCAGATCTTTCATTTGATGATGTTCCAAATATTACGACGACATGCTGTTATAACAGATGCATTTTAGTATTGTAGCTAAAATATGCTTTCCTAAACAAGTAAATGTTGCTTTAAAACCTGCATATACCTTTCAGCATTGATGGTGCATTTCCAGATGTAAGAGCTGCCCACTCCATAGGCACTAATTCCCAAATACTACAAGTGATGCAGGCTTTTGAACTAATCTCTGATAACATGCCAAGCGATCCCTCTTCACTGCAGTCCAGAGGACGTTGCGTCCATGGTTTCCAAAATGAATTTTAAATAACGGTTTGCCTGAAGTAGATGGCGGTGCTTCTGGATCATGTTCATATATGGCTTCTTTTTTTGCATAATAGAGCTTTAACCTGCATTAATGATTTCTGACGTGTTTTTAAGCTCATGCAGTAATTCCCCTTACTGAATCGTGCCTGGATTTAATGCAGTATTGCCTATGGGCATGAAGATCATGGGCATTCGATATTGATTTCTGCCCTTGTCCCACAGAGGTTTCTCCAGATCTTTTATTAATATTATGTACTGTAGGTGATAAAACATTCAAAGAGTTCACAATTTTATTTTGAGGAGCATTACTCTGAAATTGTTCCACAACTTTTAGGTGCAGTTTTTTATTTCACAGGTTGTTCAACCTCTGACTATTTTACCCTTTTTCTTTTTTTTTTATACCTATTCATGTTACTGACTTTTTGCCAATTAGCCTAATTAGTTGCAACATTTTCCTCTAGCTGTTTATTTTTGTAACACTTAACAGCCTTTTGTTGCCCCTGTCATCAACATTGAGTCATGCTACAGCATGCAAAAAAAAGAAAAAAAAAGTGATCATATAGCTTAATTTTCTATTTTTTATTTACAATGAGTAAAAGCTATAAACGTATATAAATGATATTATACATCAAGGAACCTGTATGATTTGGTTTACAATAGTTTCATGAGAAATGAAAACAAATTAAATTAAATAATATAAATAGACAAAGCATAATCTCTCACATGTTTAGTGCTCTGACAAAGTGTCTTACATTGAGCTTGCCCTTTGCATCTATTATCTTAATTAGTTCTGAAGGACGAGATAAAATAATGAATATTTATGACCTCGATCCTGACCTGGATAAACGATGGTACATTTTGTCATCCTGCCTTCCTATCATGGTGATTCCAGAGCCAAATATCTGAACTTGCAAAAATGTAAGCAAAGTAAAACTTTTTATATGTAATTTTTTTGTTTTATTTTTTATGATTGGCAACATATTGGTTTTAAATAAGTAGCACATTTTAATTTTTATTTTAAGCATAAATGTAGCACAATATGTTTAACTTGCTTCCATCAAAGGACAGACACAGTAATTATTTACTTTTACTTTATATTCTTATTATATTTATATGTATATATATATATATATATATACAGTGGAATCCGGTTATGTCGATGTTCTAGGGGGTAGCCAAAAATCCACCTGCCACACCCACGGCCCCCTTCAGCGTGTCAGGTGTTTTCTCGGCCGCTTTCTCTGAAGCTCTCACGCACATATGGTGCTCGTTTATCATCATCACCAGCTCCTATTTAAACTTAAAAAATTATTTTTTCCATTAGCAAGCCATTCAGATTAAGAAGCAACTATCTCTTTAGCAAGTGATTTCTATTCCAAATATTTTTCAAATATTTCAGCACCCAGTGGGGGGCTGTGGATTTGGTACCTGGGCCTTTAGTGGGGACATACCTGACTTAATCCACCTCTTAATACCACCACTATCATGTCGGGATTATAGAAACCATCAGTACAATACAAAAACAAAATATAACAACGTGTGGCATTACAGAGAGGGGCATTTTACATATGAGTGAAAAAGAAAAATGGTACATATGAGTACCATTTTTACTAAAGCTAGCTCGAAACCTCTACACTACAACTGCAATTGTGCCACCCACATCATCTGGAGCAGTTCAGAATCAATATTTGTCTAATAACATGACAAAAAACTAAAAATGTACATAAAATACAACCTACTTAACAGAGATAAATAGTCATAAATTGCATCGTTTCTCAGAGGCTGTAATCCAGTGGCGAACAAACCATTTCCCAGGCTGAGACAAGTTAGCTTCGAGATTAGCCGACCTCTCCTTACGATGTCTAGCTTTTCTTGAAAATGGATTTTTAAGTATGTCCGAGACCAAATCAATTTCTCTTCCTTCATCACCCATTGTAGGCATAAAAAATGTATTAATGTGTGCAGAGCGCTACAGACGAGTTTTGCAAGTCAAACTTGCCTGTAACCCTTTGACCAACCAATCAGATGATGGAAACATGCTGACGCTATTCTGGGACAGCTATCTGAAATCTGATTTGTTAAAGAAACAGATTTATTTATTAAAGAGACTATGGTAAAAAGGCCAGCAATACAGACTTTGAAGGCCCTGGGCAGATTAGACTGATATGGCAGCACATAGAGGATGAAATCTGATTGGACAGAAAATCTAACATCCACATACACGTACTGGAAGCAGTGCAGCCAAGAGAAACACTACGAAATGTAGAGAATAAACTGTTGGGAATAAAATAATACAATTTCATGGAACAAATCTTAGAATTTAGGCTGTAAATGTAGGTCAGTGCTTCTGTTAGTGTTTAGGCCATCAGAGAAGGCTTTGCTGCCCTGATAGCCCACCATTGTCAGCACCACTATGTACAAGTTGTATGTTCAAGTTTTTGTATGATTTTTTTGTGTGTGTGTGAAGCTGTTTTTGCTTGTTAGCTTTTATTGCTTTGCCTGCCATAGTTATGTTTAGGGTCAGTAGCTTTAACCTTTTTACCCTTAAGCATGCTTGTCTTCTATGATTGACTTGGCCCTCTCTTGTAATTGTATTTCCCATTCAGTCCCTACATGTCACAAACCCTTTTTACTTGCATTTGCTGCCCTTGCCTCTATTTTGTGACATCTTTATTTTCTTGCATCCCTCCATTTTCTGCTTACATGGCTTTGATAATGAGCTTAAATAGATTTTCATCATTTTTGCATCACTGGCTTTTATTTATTTACATACTTTTGATCAGAGGATCCTTGGTAATGCCTTAATTCTTGCCTAAATCTTTATGTATTTCCTACAACAAAACTGCAAAGACTTTTTATTCTCCAGAGCATTTTTGGAAACCATCTTTTAAAAAAAAAAATTGAAACTCTCATGCTAGTCGAGCTGCATAGTATTCACTGTCAGTAATATAATTTTATTTAGCAGCTATATAATATATTAAATTTTAAAAGGAGACCCTAGATCACAAGGGAAAAACTTAGTCAGCTTGTACTGGCAATAAAAAATATCTTGTTTTAAAACAGCAGTCCAAATGAATGTTCTTGCAGCATGAACACTGTGTAATTCCACCCTAACCTCTCCCCTCGACTGAAATCACCTACATGGTTATCTACTCACAATAGCTTGCTATAAATAAACTGCAGTTTGCTGTTGCTAGTTATTACTGGAGTACAGCAGTCATTCCCTTGCGAACACTTATTTCATTCTTAAAAGAACACTGTGATGTTTCCAGGAAAACACATGATGTAAACCCCACTCTACTGAACATGTGTCCATGTAAGAAAGCTACAGCTTAACTTTATTATGTCTCCTCCAAAAAAAAAAAAAAAAACATATCAATGATTAATCACTTTAAATTTTACACACACACACACACACACACACACACACACACACACACACACATACACACATACACACACACAGACTATATGGATGAATTACTGTGTACACCTGCAGATTTATGCAAATAATAATTCGACTAATCTGTTTGCAGCAACACAATTCAGAAAATTGTACTGACTGAGATCAAGAGGTAACGTCAAACATCAGAATGGTCATGGGTAGTTTTAAATATATGAGCAAATGGATTAACTTATAGAAATTCCATACACAACAGTCTTTAGTGTTTATACAGAATAGTCTGGAACAAATTGATTTAATCTGAATAAAAGGCTATGGTAACACAAATAATTGAGGAGGATGCTTCAGAAGCTAAAGAAAAGATAATTTCATTGAGCAGTTGAAGACTTCACCCCTATCCAATCGCAGAATCTAGTTTTGGATAGATCATTTATATTATTTTGTCACATTTTCATTACTATGTTTTTTTTATTTTCATTTTTTATAGTTTTCAAGGCTGGAAAATCTGGTGTCCCAATAATTATATATATATATATATTTTTTTTTTTTTTTTATAATGCAATTTAATATTATTAACATTTGTGATCAACATTCGAACAGTTTTCCAAAGCAGTATTTTTAAAGCAATTTTAAATAAATAAAAAGAATCAATCAAATTAATGCAATACACTTTTTATTATATTGATTAAATTAAGTAATTAAATTATTTAACACAAAATTATTTGATTTAATTAAATAAAATACATGAAATTTCATACTGGATCTGTTGAGGCCTGTGGTTACCAACGACCGCCACAGGTATTGTTAGCCAACAGAGTACCGGGGGAAATTGGGCTACTGTTGGCCGAGGTAGGAGAATGAGTGGAGGAAGACGTCTACAGAGACGGCAGGGAAAGGAGAAGTGGAGGAGAGTGGAGGCTCGGGTTGGTATTTTAAATGTTGGTACTATGACTGGTAAAGGGAGAGAGATAGCTGATATGATGGAGATGACAAAGGTAGATATGTTGTGTGTTAGGAAGACCAACGGGAAAGGGAGTAAGGCCAGGAGCATTGGAGGTGGGGTTAAACTCTTCTTTTATGGTTCTGATAAAAAGGGAAATGGTGTAGAGGTGATTCTGAAGGAAGAGTACAGGAAGAGTGTAGTTGATGTGAAGAGAGTCTCTTACATAATAAAGGGAATATATCCCATAGGAACATATATGCAGAGCATATAAACATTCAGGTACACATAAAATATATAGGCAAAAGTATTACAGATTTGGGACCCCTGAATTTTCCTGGTATATGTGTTTTTTCCCAAACTGTTATTGCAAAGATAAAGGGTATTGTATTGGTGGTCTTTGGATGCAGCAGCATTAAATTTTTCCTTTCCTTGAACTAGGAGACCCAAAACTGCCCCATATACAAAGCAAACTCAGTGAAAAAAGTGAAGATATGCTTTGTACGGCTTGGAGTGGTAGATCTCCTGCTATAAAGCAGACCTGAACCTTATTAAACACCTTGGAATAAATTGGATTGCTGACTGCACCCCCTGCCCTCCTAACCTCACCTACATCAGTACCTGACTTTACTAACACACTTGTGTCTGAATGAGCACAAATCTCCACAAGAACATTCAGGGAATTATAAAATTGGGACCAAATGTGGAATGTTATGCTGAAAAAGCACATACCATAATTATGGCCAGGTATCTACAAACCTTTGGCAATATAGCGCAATCATTACAGATTCAGATTTGTGTAATAAACTGTGTGCGTGTGTGTGTGTGTGTGTGTGTGTGGGTGCCTGTGTGTGTGTGTGTGCATTTATGTGTTGCAGGTACAGAAGAGGATGACTCTGAAATCATTGCTGTCTGCCATGATTAACATGCCCAGTCACTATCGCTGCCTATGTATCAGCCACCTGCTGGGCTGGACCGCTTTCCTCTGCAACATGCTCTTCTTCACTGACTTTATGGGTCAGGTGAGATGCAGCTCATGTGTGGCTAAGCATGAAACATGCTACTTAAACTCCAACTAACGATGTAACTGTTTACAAAATAATAATTCTGAACACTATACACTGAACAGATAAACCACACTATATATTTTCTTGTATATATATATATATATATATTTTTTTTTTTTTTAAATAAACTCAAATATATTAATTAAATGGTTTTATTTATAGAGCAGCCCCTCCATGTAGCCCACACAGATCATGCATCATGCAAAGCACAGCATGCTATAATGGAGGATTTACTTGTTTGTCTTTCACCCCTCTATTAGGTAATTGCTGGTGAATCTAAAAAATGGCAAAAAAAACAAAGAGCCTTTTAGGTGTATCTTAGTTTCTTATTAGATTCTGATAGTATGTTCATTAAATGATTCTGATATTTCCGTTAGATGTTCAGCGCATGTCAAAAGTTTGGGAACACCCTGTGTTTTTTTTGTTTTTGAGAGATGTACATGTTCCTGTTTAGATGCAGTGAACTAGGAAATTTCAGACCATTAAAAGTATGCTTCTAAGCTTCAAAGTATTCACCTGAAATACTTTGCCATGCCTCTTTTAAAACGTATTGCCCTGGAAATAAAACCAGAATGCAATGATTTGCAAATCTCATAAAGATCATTTTGAATTTGACATCTGCAACAAGTCTCAAAAAAATATTTAACAATAATTTATTCAGTCACTACATTAAATTAAAAATACAAATTAACCAAAATTGAGAAAAACAATATTTTAGTAAAAAAAA
Organism: Silurus asotus; assembly: GCA_024362625.1. Taxonomy (NCBI): domain Eukaryota; kingdom Metazoa; phylum Chordata; class Actinopteri; order Siluriformes; family Siluridae; genus Silurus; species Silurus asotus. Next base: position 8,137,407 of record MU551617.1, read on the forward strand.
AAAAAAAAAAAAAAGGTATAAACGCATTTTAATGTAATTGCCTTATTTACATGAATGAGCCTCCTTTCGAGCAGAATTGTGAGCTTGTTGTTCTGTCTTGTTGCACAAACAAGCCTTGTTGCCAAGACAACTAAAAACCTGGATTGTGTCAAATAATCAACAACCATCAACCACACTGACAGCAACACAGAGGACCATGTATGGCTGTTGTTTAAACACTATAGCTCTGACTTCAATACCAAAAGGGTTCAGCTTCAAGCTCTGGGATCTAGAACTTAATTCACCAGTCTGTGACTGGTACCTGGACTTCCTCACTGGGAGACCCCAAGTAGTGAGAGTGGGGCAGTTCATCATAGCATCATAACACTGGAGCCCCGTGCTGTCTTTACACACATGATCTCTCTCTCTCTACCATCAATTTAAGCCTATCTGTCTCTCTTATAATTTTATCAAAACCAAGGAATTGCTTGTGGACTGCTCCTAACTACTGTAAAACTACTCTGCAATCAGAGACAGACAAGGGTTGGACCATCTGCGGACTGCTGAGAAAATTCAGCGTCTCCACACCAATCTTGAATATGTGCTATAAAAAGATTACTGATTTTCTATGTATCTCATCATGGATTGGGACCAAAAAGCCCTTCGGAGTGTGGTGTCTTTAGCTAGGTGCACCTCCAGATCTGCTTTACTCTCTCTGCAGGACATTTACAGGCGGTAGAGTACCAGAGCTAATAAAATCCTCCTATTGTGATAAATGTCTGTGCAGTCTACTGCAATCAGGCAAGCTCTTTTGTAACCTCATTTATATAATTGAGAGGCTCAGAAGGAGCTTCTTATTTCTGTCCATCAGAATCCTCAACAATCCTCAACAATATGTTCAGCATACAGATCTATTAGTACTCCATAAATACTCTCACTCCACCCTGCACTCTGCACATTCTGATGTACATAACTCATTTTTGCACATTTCTGTGAAACATTTCTTATTTCTTATTATTTGTTATTGCTTATATTTCCTTTATCCTTCTCATTTAATTTTTCTTACTTTTTACTTATCTTTTTACTTTAGTTATGCAATGCACAGTTTAAAGACAACTTGGCCACATTTTGATTCACTTCAACTTATTTACAGTACACAACTGCATATTTGACATATAAAATCTTGATTGTTGTAGTACAGACACAGGTATCTGTTTTTTTTTATAATGAGCCATAATATATGTCTGGGTAGATTTTACAAATTATGTTACTGTTTCCTTCCATGCACCAGATGTTTTGTTTTCTTGGTAACATAGTACAATATGTTTTAAGGTTCTTAAATTTTTGGTCTTATTTGCTTCTTTTTCTTGTAGATTGTGTATAAGGGGAACCCGTACGCACCTCATAACTCAACTGCATTTGCCACCTATGAGAGGGGGGTGGAGGTGGGCTGCTGGGGGCTGTGCATCAATGCTGTGTCCTCTGCTCTTTATTCCTGTGAGTATTTACCCTTTTGTGACATGTCCTGCAGTGCTTCAACAACACTCTCCTAATGCATGCACAGAATACATTAGAACAGATGTGCAACACTATTTAGATAAGAGAACAGGAGTTGCTATTCATCAAAAGGAGACTTTAAGCGATTATATCTAAAGCAAATTTGCAAAGCAAAAGTTCTGCCAAGAAACACAATTGCATAATTTAGCTATTACCGAAAACAAAGTTGTTTAGCTAGGACACGCTTTGGGATTTTACATTTTTGCTTGAAATTTTATTCTGGAGTCACAAGATTAAAATAATTATGAATGTTGTGAATGGTGTTTTCACTCTGAAAAAACATCACTGCTTAAATGCATCATAGTTTTGTCTCTGGAATTATCTTCCGTAATTTTCTGTATGCTTTGCAGATCCTCTAAGCTATGACTATTAGCTCTAATGAATATTTATGCTTAGTGTTCCAATCCTGATAATAGGACTATGTTGCCATTCATATAACTGTATTATTGTCAAACTTAAAATTATTCCTCTATTTTATTACTTATTTAATTGTGGTTATGATGTGTTTGTTTTGCATGTGCAGATGTACAGAGGCTACTACTGCCATATATTGGATTAAAAGGTCTCTACTTTCTGGGCTACTTCCTGTTTGGACTGGGCACGAGTCTGATTGGTCTGTTTCCCAACATCATCTCCACACTGACGCTGTGCTGTGTGTTTGGTGTGATGTCTAGCACACTTTACACCGTCCCATTCAACCTGATTTCAGAATACCACAGGGAGGAGGAGGTGCGTGTGTGTGTATGTGTGTTTACATGCATATATGCCAGTTCATTCATATCAGAATAAAAGCAAAACTGGAGGCAGAGGGTTTGATAATGTGTAGTGGTGATTGTCTCAGTCAGGGACACACTAGATAGGTACAGTATAAGTACAGATTGCTTTATCACATTGGGACACTTTACCCTATATGTGTTATTGATGGGAATGTCCACCTTTTTTTTAGCCTAGCGCATTAACGAAATTGCCGAATAGGCCAGTTGGCTCTCTTGAACCCGGGGCACAATATTCTTCCAGTCCCATGACGTTAGAGTACAACGCCACTTTGAGGCTAAACAGGTGGCCCAAAAGGGGCTTTGCCAGGACCTGAACACCCCAGTGTGCAGGCCTGGAAAGAACGGTTGACCCTGACATAGTGGTTGTGATGCCGTTAACAGAAAGCGCTCGTCAAACTTACCGGACGAGGGCTTTTCATGCTTATCGGCCGGCCAACTAGATCCGGCTGATCTAGCTTTCTTCACAGAGGGAAGAAACTGCTGAAAGGCATGCTTCCAAAGCCCATAAACGACTGCTGGACCGGGCAGGTGAGGTCAGAGAAATTGACAAGCCCGGTAATGAATTTATAGTCAGCGCTATTGACTTGAATTCGTATCTTTAAATCAGAGGTGCTGGCTGTGCATTCATTCTTATTTAATTTGATGTTAATTAGGTTTTGCTTGGGAGACAGACACAGTCTCAATTTGGTTGACCCTGAGTGACGACCCCATGCAGCTAGTAGATGGTCAGTTTAGCCTGTTTGTCTGCTCCCTAGCCCTGGCTCTGGACAGTCACTGGTTCAACTAGTGCTGTTCTGAGACTATGTCTTATACAAGAAATGAAAGCAGGATCTTCCCAATTGGGATAGATACTGTTCTTCTCTAACATGCCAGCCTTGCCCTTAAAATTGCTCCAATTATCTATGAAGCCCACATGTGAGCCCGAACAGTGAGAAGCTACCGTCTTGTAGACTGATGTGGTAACTATAACTCTGTTTCATCACATCATCCTTTTAGAGACTATTTTCCTATTACAGTACAACCCATAATTTTCTTTTTCTATTCCAATGGTAATTTAATTTGCTAGAGATGTGCTCTAACCTTTGATTAATTTAATGCTTTCCTTTCACCAGTAGTATGTTCATATGATTAATTAAAAATGCTACCTTGCAAATCCATCAGGCTCTGAAACTACAACTGATTAACTCTGAAGGTGTTGATTAGAAACTGAAACACTGGCGGGGAGGTTTTAATTATGACTTTCTTAAAAACCACAATAAACAATAACCAATCTATGGATTCCTTTACTTAAGTCCTAAAACAGCAGCTTGGGAACACTGTATCCTATACAGAACAAATGTTTTTAGGTACCTGTTCACCTGCTAGTTATTAAGATAATTAGCATTTAGCACATTAGATTAGTATTTCAGATAAGTCAAGGCACTTTTGTTGCATTTAAGTCATGTGGAAGAATTTGCGATGGCATTGACATGTCGTTTAATTGTTTACATTGTAAAAATGGGAGGTTTTCAATTAGTTATTGCTATGTTCTTGATATTTATAGCATTGTATCATCTAAATCTTTAATAAAAAAGTTGAAAAGAAAGCTGCCAAAAAGGTGAGTTGTGCTAATTTTCCCCTGTCTTAAAGTGAGAAATAAGTTTTCCAAGTGGTTGATAAATAAAACCTTTTCCCAGACAGAATGTGGGAATTCCATTTTATCCCCAGTCAGATGGTGGGATATTTGTTTTCCAGCAGGCAAATGTGAAAATTACACTTTGTCCAAATTTTGTTTAACATAACTGCAAATTTCATAAGGAGGGTAGTTATGAGTTCTCACACAGAAACTGGAAATTACAGTTTGACCAGCGACAAGGTGGAGATTCTTTTTTTTCCAGTTGAAAAGTAGGGATTACTGCTTTTCCAGTCGGAATGTAAAAATGATATTTTCTCCAAATTGGATGTTGAAAATTACACATTTCCCATTCCGAAACTGGTAATTCCATTGTTATCCATCTGAAAAGCGGGGATTATAAAATTTCTCAAATAGACGCTACATATTACACTTTTCTAGTCAAAACATGGGAATTACACTATATCAAAGATTACACTTTTACCAAGTCAAAGTTGGGAACTGCACTTTTTCTATTTTAAAGACAGGACGTTAAAAAAAATACTAAAATTGTCTGAATATATTGCAGGTGGGTGAAACAATCCTAAGTGTGTCTTTAATTAAAATAAGAATTTTAGGGCAAATACTGATAAAAAAGCATTAAATAACATTAAAAAGTAAAAAGAATGAAAGACGTAAAAATAAACAAATAAAAAAAACTTGTATTTAAATGCTGAAATATATAATTTCTTCTTTAAGTCTTTATTAAAAAAATTAATGTAATAATATAAAATAAAACAATTATTTTTTTTTTTTAATAAAAGGGTCCCAATAAAGTGTTTATGATATAATATAGATGGCTTATCTCTAATGATTTCCACTCTGTCATGCAGGAGCGGAGGAAGCAGAGTGGGACAAAGGTGTCTCTGCAGAGCAGAGGGACGGGAATGGACTGTGCAGCTCTGACCTGTATGGTGCAGTTAGCTCAGATCATAGTGGGAGCTGGACTAGGAGCTCTAGTGAATATGGCCGGGAGCGTGGTAGTGGTGGTTCTGTCAGCTTCAACCATGTCTCTTTTCGGCTGTCTGTTTATTACTATCTTTATTAAGCATGTACATTAAAGTCAACACATTGAAATAAACAGAATAAATGCTTTATATCAGTCTCATATTTGTGACATAATTTTAGTCTTAAATTTGAAGGTATAAATTATAATAAATGATCTGTATTATCTATTATATAAAATGACTGTTTTTTACAATACATAATATGTCTATGTTCAACTATGCTGATCACCTCATAGTTCACTTATCTCAAACACTTTTTTATTTCATTCGGACCTCCACAGCTACCATGTGCAATTAACTGTCTCTATAAGGTAACAGTCCAGTCTACAGTAGATATTATTTTAGTTTCTTTAATACAATCAGTGGTTTGGGTCATGGGGTCGCAGACTCAAATGAGACAGATAAAAATCATTGCAATTCAATCAATTTCTTTTTAGTAAGTACTTTTCAGGTCAATGGTTTAGTGAACCTTCAAATCTTCTAACATTTCACCTTTTAACAAGAGGCTCAACCATGCTATTAGTGTAATTCCACTCTAGTGTCTAGGGTTTGTAAAATCAACTTTACAATTTCCCTTTTTTCTCATACGTTACCATAAAAATTGCTAAAGTCAATGAAACAATAAAACAGGTTCCCTGGTGGTCTAGTGGTTAGGATGCGGCGCTCTCACCGCTGCGGCCTGGGTTCGATCTCCGTTCAGGGAACCAACCCCAGCCATTAGGGTTGCACACCAGTGCACTCTTAGTGCCGGTCCCAAGCCCGGATAAACGGTGAGGGTTGCGTTAGGAAGGGCATCCAGCGTAAAAACAGGTGCCAAATCAAACATGCGGATCATGAATACGGATGATCTGCTGTGGTGACCCCTAATGGGAGAAGCTGAAAGAAAGTATAATACAACAATAAAACACAAAAAGCCTAAAGGCTTTAGTGTTTGGTGGTTCCTTGAGTGTTTAGGGTTAAAAAATGCCTATTGGACTGTGTGGACACAGTTTGCATGCTTTTTACTTTCAATTCCACATATAAAGATGTGTGTTGGATGATTGTCAGTTCTGAATTGTCCATAGTAAATGAAAGCAATTGTGTCCTACAATAGGTCCGTACCCCATTCAAGGTGTCCCCCACTTTGTGCCCAGAGTATATTTTGCATGCTCCCCTTGTAGGAAAAACAATGCAGAAGAAGTATGAACGGATAAAACGCATGCCTCTGCTTTGCACTGACTTATCAAGAGTTGACTGCCTGCTGTTAGTCAGCTGTAAGTCAGGTTTTTCAGCAAACATTTTTTATCAAAATACCTTGTTTATTTTACAACAATATATGTCAATAAATTTCAAATATATCAAGAAAAAAGAAATCCACATTCAAGAATCACAGACCTCAGGTTCCCCATATCTAACAAAAAGGAAATGTGACAAACTGGGCAAGCTGTGAGACTCAGGGTTAAAGTTCTGTGAGCCTTTTATTCAAATATGTTAATTAAAGTTTTCAATATGTAGAGAAGTGGTAGCTCAGTGGTTAGGATGCTGGACTTAACCTTCCACCGCTCAGTTGTATAAATAACATAGTTGTTGCTCTGGATAACAGCATCTGCCAAGTGCCCTACATATAATTAATATGCAAATATTGTATTTTTTCATATTTTTTAATTTAATAGAAGATGATAGTCTTAAAGCAAGGTCATGGTGGTCTTCCTCTGTTTGTATGAGAGAAACAAACAGAGTTTCCAAGTGCCCTACATGTAATTAATATGCAAAATATTGTTTTTTTGTCATATTTTTTTGTATTTAATAGAAGGTGACGGTCTTAAAGAAGGTCAGGGTGGTCTTGCTTTATTTGTATGAGAGAATTTTAATAATACTATAAAATACTATAAAATGCAGAGTTAAGCAGTTTGAAAAGTTTACATAAAAAAAATTCTTACATTTATAGGTTTTAATTTATAGGTTTGATTAACCACTGGGTAATCCTAATATAAAGGTTGAATTTGAAAAAAACAATAATAATAATAATAATAATAATAATAATAATAATAATAATAATAATAATAATAATAATAATGAATAAATAAATAAATAAATAAATAAATAAATAAATAAATAAATAAAAACACTATATTCTAAAAATGATTCTATAAATTGTGGTCAGTTTAGTAAAGAATTATAAAACATTGACATACACAACCATTTTGTTGGGTGCATGTTTGAAGTTTGGGATCTGGTCATTATTTGTATTAGAATACATTTATTTATTTATTTATTTTTATTTTTATTATTTTAATCTAGAGTCTATCATGGATTGTGTTTTATTTATGACTCATGTTAAAAGAAAAATATCTTTCTGAAGGCAGCCGGTCCATGAACATCTGTAATATATTATTTATTATCGAGCATTTATTAAATGTGTGGAAAATCAGGGCCTTGGAAACAGGGTGTATTCTTCGAGATTATTCAGATGATGCTTTCATAAAAGGGGTTTATTTTATTCTGTTTGTTATTATCATATTGTTTTTGGAAAGCTGTCTCATCTCTATTTATTTTTTAAACACAGTTATGTTCAGGCATTTGTTATGTTAAATTGGCAAATTCATTTCTTTAGAGAAATTCTTTAAAGTTTATTGAACCGAGAAAGAAAGAGAAAAGGCTAGTGAGAGAATAGTTTTAAACAACAGTTTAAATTCCATCTTCCCATGCTAATGATTCATCAGAAAAACAAACCACTGGCATAAACAAATCATAACTAAAGTCAAAAACAATTTGCAGATTTTGTTAGAGTGCAGATGTTTATTAAGAAATACATACTTGTTTTTACTGAATATATGAACTATTAGTAAATCAATTATAGGTATTAGTATATAAGCATATGACTATTTTAGTGAAGTGATTCAGTAAATTAAGCAGATATATTTTATTTGTATTTAACATTGTTGTGTGACTGTTTATAACTCATTTTTATTTAATATGACCACATTCATGGCTCACATTAGTCAGTTTAATATCCATTTATTCAGTACACTGCATTTTATATGTGAAAAGTAATTAGTATTGATACTATCTATATTTACAGTGTCTCTGTGAGATTTTTGAGAGTAAAAAGTAAAGAAAAAGACATCATTGATAAGCTTTATTTCAATATTTGTGGTTTTGATGTTTCATTGTTTATTTTACTTTTACACACGATGGTCTTGATTGTGTTTTGATTGATAAATTGAGCCGAACAAATCGATTACTGTACATTGACAAACCGGCACATGAATACACTGTACACACCCGTAACATGTCCTCTGTAGAATAATAATAATGATATAAAATCAAATAAAAACATCTGCTTGATTTGACACATTTACATCTTTCTGTTAATGTAGTTAAATGGAAAAAAAGGTTTTAAAAAAAATCTTTAATTTGTACAGACTAATTGTCATTGCAAATAATTAACAACAATCCGTTAGGAGAAAAACTGATATTGGGGGAAAAAAAGTAGTTTGTCATTCTGTAACAAACAATAAATAAATAATTAAACTGTCTATTCTGCTGCTTATACTGTAGGTAGATATGGTAATATGTGTTTGTGAATTTGTTTATTATGGCTATATATATTTTCTTCCCAGAACACTGGGAGTTTATATTCAAAAATATATGTGTGTGTGTGTGTGTGTGTGTGTGTGTGTGTGTGTGTGTGTATTAATGCGCTGCTGTTTAATCAGGCAGTAATAATGACTAAAATATCTTCCAGGAAAACAATGTTGGCCTACAGTCTACGTGCTGTTCGGCAAAAGGTCATTTCTGCCGCTATACACCACAACCCCAGGAGGGTAGAAGGCGAGGGCCGGATCGGGGGTGCTGAGTGGCACCACAGAGCGCGCCTGTTTCTCATGCTCTGGCTTACTGCATCCAGTAAAAGGTCGCGTATTGGTAAAAGACGGTGAGGCGATCTGCCAGAAAAGTTCCTTGAGCGCCTTCCTGAACTCTCTCCTCATGAGACAATAAAGCAGTGGGTTGAGGCAGCTGTTGGAGTGCGCGAGGCACACGGTCACGGGGAACACGTAAACCTGCGCGGTGTAGTACTCGTAGCTGAAGTGCACGGCGTTGAGCTTAATCAGAATGCCCCAGGTGGTCAGAGCCTGGTTGGGGAGCCAGCACAAGAAGAAGCAGAGCACCACAATTGTTACAGATTTGGTCACTTTGGAGCGTCTCCTGGCACCGGACGCGTTGGCGCGCTTGTGCGTAACGAAGCGCAGCAGCAGCAGGTAGCACGCTGAGATGATCCCAAACGGCACCAGGAAACCAAGTAATACCTTCTGGGCGTGATAGAGACCGAGCCAGAACTGCGCGTCGCCGTTGCGGTCGGGGAACTTGACCAAGCAGAGGTCCTCGTTGGACACGGTGGCTGTGGTGGAGAAAATGGCATGCGGCAACGCGGCCACGACTGCCGAAGCCCAGATCACGGCGCTGACGCAGCGCGCAGACGGACGCCTGCGCCTGCGTCCGCTTTTCAGCGCCGACGCCACGGAGCGGTACCTCGCCACACTCATGGCGGTCAGGAAGAACACGCTGGCGTACATACTGGTCGCTGTGACAAACGACACGATCTTGCACATCGCTCTGCCGAAAGGCCACGTAAAATCCAGCGCGTTCTCCACCGCCCAGAACGGCAGCGTGAGCACGAACTGGAAGTCGGTCACTGCGAGTCCGGTCACGAACAGGTTAATGGACGACTTTTTCCACGCGTGTTTAGACTTCATGAGGTGCAACACGAGTAGGTTGCCGACCAGCCCGAGCGCGCACACCACCGAGTAAATAGTAGAGATAAGGATGCGCAGCACGGCTGAGCCATCGCTCACCAAGTCGCTCCTCTCGGAGAACTCCTGGAAGTCAGCCCATGAGTGGTTTCCGCTTTTGTTGAGTGAGAAACTCGCGTTGCGCTCCGTGGTGTCGTCGCGCATTCCTGAGCTGTGCTGCATCGCCGACGCTCATCGTATCCGCTCCGTGGGAACTAATGAAACACGCGCACTTTCACACTTTTCATGTCACACATTCTCATCCTGAAATATGCAGTTCAAAAATTTAATGCATAACCCCCCATAAAACGGAGGGCAGCACTTAAATCCGAAGGGTGTTAAAATATTCCTGATGCTCCGAGAAGAACCTTGGAACGGTTGAGAATGGTGTGCGCTTGTCAAGCCTTTGGGCTCAGATCTGGTCCCTCTCTCCTCCTCTATTCCTCTCCGTGTGTGAGCTGTGCTCTATGATTTACACTACGTTCTGTGCGGCGCGTTATATGGACCCTCGTAGCTGTGGATTGGACGCGCGCGTTTTACGCTCCAGCACACACCTCTACCCAACGCGCTTTGTGGCAATTTTAATCATACTTATGATTTACTCAAAGAGTGGATTGGTCCTAAAATGGCATGTCAGCATTAGACTCCCTGAGAACTGACAAGCAAAATTTCCAGAGATTTTTCATGCGCAATAGCTCGTTTCACCAGCTTTGTTCTAGCTTAAAGCCCTGATTGTATCTTCTCAATATAGGTATACACCTACAACCTTATACAATTTTAAAATTGTAAAATAAAAAACAGTTCATTCTTTATAGTGATTTATACAAACCCGATTCCAAAAAAGTTGGGAAACTGTACAAATTGTGAATAAAAACACAATGCAATGATGTGGAAGTTTTAAATTGCAATTTTTTTTTTCAGAATACAACATAGATGACATATCAAATGTTTAAACTGAGAAAATGTATTATTTTAAGGGAAAAATAGGTTGATTTTAAATTTCATGACATTAACACATCTCAAAAAAGTTGGGACAAGGCCATGTTTACCACTGTGTGGCATCCACTCTTCTAGTTTAGGAATAGTAATGTCTTCTTTGTCACATCTTCCTTTATATGGTGGCCCTAATGTTTTCTATGGGTGAAAGATCTGGACTGCAGTCTGGCCATTTTAGTACCCGGATCCTTCTTCTACCCAGCCATGATGTTGATGTTGTAACAGAACTGCTGATCATCCCAGGTGATTCATCTCCAGGTCAAGATAATAATAACACCTTATGACTCTCTGCCTTCCCCTTCAGCTACTGCTCATAACCTTGGGGTAACTATGGACAATGAACTGTCTTTTTTCCCACATGTTGCTAAAGTTGCTCGTTCTTGTCGATTTCTTCTCTATAACATCCGAAGGATTCAACAATTTCTGTTCATACAGGCTGCCCAGGTGCTGACCACTGCAACTCTCTGCTGGCAGGTCTCCCCCTGAACGCTATTCGTCCACTGCAAATGATCCAAAACGCAGCTGCACGAATTGTGTTCAATCAGCCCAAGTTCTCCCACACCACCCCACTGCTGCTCCTTCACTGGCTTCCAGTAGCTGCACGTATCAGATTCAAAACACTGATGCTTGCCTACAAGGCCAAAAATGGACCAGCACCATTTTACCTCAGAGACCTCATCACATCTCGCACTGCACCACGCTGTCTGAGATCCTCCAGCACTGCTCAACTGGTACCACCTTCTCTAAAAATGAGAGGTAAGTACACTTCAAGGCTCTTCTCTGTTCTGGCACCGAGGTGGTGGAATAAGCTTCCCCTAGATGTCCGTACAGCAGAGTCCCTGATTATCTTCAAACGACGACTGAAGACCTACCTCTTCCTGAAATACCTAAATTAGCACTTTCTAAGTTTGTAGAATTCAAGTTATATTTATATTAAGTTTGTAATCTTGCGTACCAGTGTAAATTTATTCACTACTAGAGATTTAAAGCACGTTTGTACGTTGCTCTGGATAAGGTCATCTGCTAAATGCCACAAATGTAAATGTAAATGTAAATGTAATGGATGCAGTATGTGGTCTGGATTTGTCATGTTGGAAAATGCAAGGTCTTCCCTAAAAGACACAACATCTGGATGGAAGCATATGTTGTTCTAAAACTTGGATATACCTTTCAGCATTAATGGTGCCTTTCCAGATGTGTAAGCTGCCCATGCCACACACATTGGGGGAATTGGTGATCCTCTGCCCATCTTGACTTCTAAAAGAGACACTGCCACTCTGAGAGGTTTTTATACCCACTCATGTTGCCAATTGACCTAATAAGTTGCAAATTGGTCCTCCAGCTGTTCCTTATATGTACATTTAAATGATCCGGCCCCTTATTGCTACCTGTCCCAACTTTTTTGGAATCGGGTTTGTAATCCCATATATAGTCAGTGCTGGTCAAAAGTCTGGAAACAGTCTTTCATTTTTACTTTATTCATAAAAAGAAAACCCCAGTAAAAATATCAGCTTTAAACATTTAGCTGAAATGCACTGCCATGCTTTGCTATTCGGATATTTCTTTCTGACCTTGCAATCCTGTTCATATCAGCAGTTCAAGAGGATTTAGGTTTAGTGACTAGGTATAGGCTAGATAGATAACTCTACAGCTGACTGCTTGCTCTGTAAATAACACTTATAAAACATGGTGTTAAAGTATGAAATAGTAGCCATGTTGTTTCAGTAATTCTGGAAATAAGTCTCCAACCTTCCCTGCTCCAAAACATTCCCAAGCCATTAAGCGTCCACCTCCATGTTTGTAACATTTCCCTTTCATTCTACATCTTCCTTATCTTAAGTTCTTCTTGTACTCATCTACTCATCTGTCCACATAGTTTTCTTCAATTCATTCACTGTCTAATTCCTATATATTTTTGTCTTTTGCATATAAATAAAAGGAACATGCATGTGCCTTTAAAATCAATTAAAGACTAGGTGTTTCCAGACTTTTGCCAAGCACTGTCAAAACTTCATGTAAATACCACACACACACACACACACACACACACACACACACACACACACACACACACACACACACACACACACACACACACACACACACACACACACACACACACACAAACACACACACACACACAAACACACACACACACAAACAAAGAAAGCAATCAGGTTGAGTTTGGCTCCTCTGTAGGGTTCTTCCTTATGTCACCTCTGGTGTTTTCTTAGTGCAAATGGATTGCTTATCGCCCAATAATGAGCAGGTTAGTCTGTTTTATGATCTTATTTTATATACTTAAAATCAATACGCCATATTTCCTAGCTGTCCTAAATCCAGATTTCCACACATCCTAAAAATGTTTGGACTAAATAATAATAATAATAATAAAAAATAAAAAAAACACTAAATAAGCTGGAAATATAAAACTTCTACAGAAGCATTGTATTTGTGCCAATTTCCAGTGAACATTCTATCATTATTTATCTAGTTATTCAGCAAAATCAGTGTATACATTAATTTACTGTGGGAATTCTGTTGGGAATTAGTTTAGCTTTATGTTGAATTTCAGTCATCTTGAATTTCAGTGAATTGGTGACAGAGTCATGGGTGGAAAAGGATCATTAACTGGGAGTGAAGGCTGGTCCATGGGGTCTGATCCAACATATGAGGTACTGTAGCTCAAACAGCTGAAGAAGTTCAGGACTGTTTTGGTAGCAAAAAGAAGAACACAATATTGGGCAGGTGATCATATTGTTATGCCTGCCGGATCATTGTATTTATTTATTTATATATATTCAGTTCAAATACATTTTATTTGTATGGCACATTTTACAATGAACATTGTCTCAGCTTTACACAGATAAAGTGGCAATAAGGTTATATAAAAGAATGTGTAATTTTATTGGCTATAAATTAGATTCTTATAATTGTTAATCCATGATGAGCAAAACAGTGACATCTGTGGCAAGAAACAACTCCCTTAGATGGTACGAGGAAGAAACCTTGAGATGAACCAGTTTTAAAAGGGAACCCATCCTCATCTGGGTGGCACTAAATGTCCATTTATTGCAGTTCCATTATTAAGGTGTGCAGAAATATTGGGTGCGTGAGTGCAAAACTATTTATGCAACATGTAATTCTGATCCATTGTAGAAGTCTGTTGATATTAATTACAGTATGAATCAATCCTCAAAGATCTTGAGTTGATCTTTGGCTTCATAGATCTTTAGACTGTAGATGTGGAACCATCCCCAGCTGCACAGTCAAGTCAAGTCAAGTCAAGTCAAGTCAAGTCAAGTCAAGTCAAGTATATATCTATAGCGCTTTTCACAACAGACATTGTCTCAAAGCAGCTTTACAGAATTTTAAGAGTTAAGGTGAATGGTGTGCATTTATCTCTGATGAGCAAGCCCTGGCGACTGTGGCAAGGAAAAACTTCCAAAGAGTGGTCTCTAATTGAGAAAGACTCCATCCAGAGTTGGGATGACAGGATGAACAAGGCAGATGGGTAGAGAAGAAAATATAGAAACACAGGTCACTGGAATTCAGGGGCAAGTTAACATGACAGAGAGAGGAAAAGAGGGGTGACAGGAAGAGAGAAAATAAAGGTTGTTAAACATTCTCATTGTTTAAGTTTTTAAGGAGTGTGATCAGGGACTAAGTGGGAGAGCATAGAGGGAAGATCTAAGAGCTAAGGAAGACCTAGTGACAAAAGGCTTGCGGTAGAATTTTGTAATCAGTGGGAGATTTAATGGGAAACCAGTGTAGACTGATTAAAACAGGGGTGATGTGGTCTTTTTTCCTGGTTCAGGTAAGGACTCTTGCTACATTAACTGAAGCTTATTTGTGCACTTACTAGAACATTCAGACAGTAAAGCTTTACAAGAGTCTAACCTCGATGTAATAAAAGCATAAACTAGTTTTTTCTGCATCCTGTAACATCATATTTCTCATTTTAGCAATATTTCTAATGTGAAAAAAGTTATCCTGGAATTCACTTGACCCTTAAAGGACAGACTATGGTCACTGAGTACATGTTGTACTGCAGTACATACTGAAACAGAAACACCATTCAGAAATGCTACATTATCCAAAAGTTTAAATCTAGCTGTATGTGGAATTATTAAAAGTACTTGAGGTTTATCAGAGTTAAGAAGAAGGATGTTTTGTAAAATTTTGAGGAATGTGTAAAGGACATTAGACAGTGGATGCTTAATAACTAAGCATCCACTGTCTAATGTCCTTTACACATTCCTCAAAGTTGTTACAGCTTTTTTCAGTTGCTTTGGACTGTTTCTTGAATCATCCTTACTATTTGCAAACCAGTAGGTGCATTTTCATAACAATTTGTACAAACAGCACAATATATTGGATTGCAAAAGCCTGTACTTTTTTTTTGTAATCCTCAGTTCTCAAAAGTAAGTATTTGTGTCAATAAACATGTCATTCCCATCATCATGAAATGTCCCTTTGTCATTGTTCACAAACAAGATTGACAAAATGATGATAATAATAATAATAATAATAATAATAATAATAATAATATTAATAATAATAATAATTTGAATGTAGACTGTATGAATGGCCACCTGCTGGCTCTCAAACAGGGGGAGGGAGAAAAGAATCAGACATAGTCTCAGATAAATGTTTGTAGGCAGCACATTTTTCATTACATCTTCATATAATTTGAAATATAAACTCATGAGACATGCGGCTGGGCGGGGCAGAGTAGACGAGACATAGTCTCAGATAAATGTTTGTAGGTATAAAATTGTTCATGATATCTTCATTAAATTTTAACTATAAACTCATGTGACATTCAAACCATTACTTTTCTGGATTGCTCTAGGACAGATTTCATTTACAGATGAATGTTTAATGCAAGACATTTATATTCAAGGTACTTCATTATCTATAACTTATCTTCTTGAGCAATATTAACTTTGAATGATAAACAGTAAAACCCAAAGTGCCTTTTTCCCAAAATATTTAAATTGTGTATGTAGCCCACTTTTGTCTGGAACTGTTAACATTTTTCAGTGAATCCCAAAATTGGGGGGTGAAGGTTAACCTTCACCTTATGACACCTTATGACACCTTATGACTATGACATAATGCTATGTGATGTAAGCCATAAACAATATGTTTGTGACATACAAGTGTATATTGTTAAAGAGAAACCACTGTCTTTTTCTTTTTCTTCTTTCAGCTTCTCCCATTAGAGGTCGCCACAGGGGATCATCCGTCTTTATACCCCCCTGTCCTGTACATCTCCCTCTTTCACCCCAACCACCTGCATGTCTTCCCTCACCACATCAATAAAACTCCTTTTTGGCCTTCCTCTTTTCCTGGTTCCTCCATCCTTAGCATTCTCCTACCGATATACCCCATGTCCCTCCTCTGCACATGTCCAAACCATCTCAAACGAGCTTCCCTCACCTTGTCTCCAAACGTAAAACAAAACGTCCATCTAATAAACTCATTTCTAAACCGGTCCATCCTCGGCACCCCCAACAAAAACCTTAACATCTACAGCTATGCTACCTCCAGCTCCACCTCCTGTCTTTTACTTAATGCCACTGTCTCTAAACCATAGAACATTGCAGGTCTCACCATGGCCCTATAACTTTTTCTATAACTCTCACAGATACCCTTCTATCACAAATCACTCCTGCCACTCTTCTTCACCCACTCCACCCTGCCTGCATGCTTTTCTTCACTTCTCTAACACATTCTTCATTACTTTGCACCATCATCACTGCAAACTAGAAAAGGCTCAGAGCCGATCCTTGATGCAGTCCAACATCCACCTCAAACCAGTCTGTTGTTCCTACTGCACACTTCAATGCTGTCACACTCTCCTCATACATGTCCTGCATCACCCTCACATACTTCTCCGTCACACCTAACTTCCTCATACAATACCACAACTCCTCTCTCAGCACCCTGTCGTTTGCTTTCTCTAAATCCACAAACACACAATGCAACTCCTTCTGACCATCTCTATACTTCTCCATTAACATTCTCAAAGCAAATAATGTGTCTCTGGTGCTCTTCCTCGGCATGAAACCATACTGCTGCTCACAGATGGTCACCTCTTCTCTCAGCCTGGCTTCCACTACTCTTTCCCATAACTTCATGGTGTGACTGATCAGCTTTATTCCCCTGTAGTCACTGCAGGTCTGCACATCTCCCTTATTCTTAAAGATCGGTACCAGCACACTTCTTCTCCATTCCTCAGGCATCCTCTCACCTTCCAAAGTCCTGTTAAGCAATCTTGTTAAAAACTCCACGGCCATCTCTCCTAAACATCTTCTGCTGGCGAGAGAGATTAGGATTCACAATCTCAATCACTGGGACAATTAACAAATGTGGCCATCTGTAAGTTCATGTATGTTGGATAAAGTAGACAGTGCTTTGTATATAGTGTAATAGTGTTTTAAGTATTGGTTAAGTGATAATGGATAGGAATTAGTGGTAAGAAAAAAATAGGGGGAACTGTCTAGAAAAAAAACACAAAACAAAAAACAAAGCAGGAAGTTTATTGCTAGTATCATTTTTCTTAATGGCATGTTTCTCATTTCTCATTGACAGATTCTGAAGCAATGTAGACAATAAAATGTGCTTTATTTATAGCTGTACAGAATTGCATTTTAAGTGGAAAAAACCTATTACAACCCTACTTTATCCAAGGTAACTGATGGCTGAGGTACTTTCTTTACAATGACCTAGAATGAGCAATGAATTGTACATGCTTGACACACACATGTGCTGCTTTAATATATTACTATGCACATCAGGAAAATATAGTTTATTTTGGTGAAAGCTAAAAGCAATTCACTCTTTTTTTCATGTAATCTCTCTCTCTCTCTCTCTCTCTCTCTCTCTCTCTCTCTCTCTCTCTTAACCACTTTTATCACTTCAAACACTTCTTACTAAAGCTAAAGAGGTTGTACTCAGAGTCTTTCTGATATAAACACAATCTTATGTAGGGTTCAATCTTCTTCTTCTTCTTTTTTGGCTTCTCCCATTGGGGTCTCCACAGCAGATCATCCGTCTCCATACCCCCCTGTGCTCTACATCTGCCTATTTCAAAAAAACTACCTGCATGTCTCCCCCTTACCACATCCATAAACCTCCTCCATGGCCTTCCTCTTTTCCTCCTTCCTGGTGGCTCCATTCTCAGCATTCTTCTCAGCATACCACATGTTCCTTCTCTGCACATGTCCAAACCATCTCAATCAATCCTCCCTCACCTTGTCTCCAAAACATCCAATATGTGCTGTCTCTCTAATAAACTAATTTCTAATCCTGTCCATTGTCATCACCCCAACAAAACAAAAACCTCAACATCTTTCAGCTCTGCTACCTCCAGCTCCACCTCCTGTCTTTTACTTAATGCCACTGTCTCTAAACCATACAACATCGCAGGTATTTCCCTTAACTTTCCCTTAAACCTTTCCTTTCTCTCATGCAGATAACACAATGTAGGCTCCAATCTAACCCTCTATAATTTGTGTGTGTGTATATAAATGAAGATCAGACAAGTGAAGATAAATTAGCATTTATATATAAATGAAATGAAAATGAAATAAATGAAATCATTTATATATAAATGAATGAAGATAAGACAGCACTGAGAAACAACATAGCTCCTCAGGGGGAAAAAGTACAGATTCCGTTCAATATGCTTTTTTCTGTCATATCTCTCTCTCTCTCTCTCTCTCTCTCTCTCTCTCTCTCTCTCTCTATTAATTAATTACATTCACAAGTTTTAACCATTCAATTCAATTCAAGCTTTTATATTGTGGCTTTCAGAATCCTCAGAATCTTTTTCAATAGAGGCACACTGGATTGTAGTGCTCTATATAGACCAATATAACTCACTATGTT
>MU551617.1:8156081-8178581 GCA_024362625.1 Silurus asotus
TATATATATATATATTTAAAGGTGTGTTTTTTGACATATTCAAGAAACAAGTACATTTTCCAAACATTTGGATCCAATATTGTTTAGCATCTCAGGCTTTCTTGGTGTTCTTGCAAATCATTCATAAATATCACAGCATGCAGCATCATGAATCAATTTTAGCTGTAGGGACATTACTACTGAAGCAATATCTTTTTGCTTGAAAGTCTGTTGCATGAGAAATGTTCTGCTGATAGAAATTGTGTTTTTTTATGGAAATTATTCATGATTTATGAAATTATTCATATTAGGATGCTTAAGGATGACTTTGGACTGTCAGTTCTTCTTCTAAAGTGTCCATCACTAAGCAGTTGGTAACTTGTTATGTTGGTAACATCAACAATGGAATTATAATTAATAGATGTTTGGTTCCCTTTTGAGTCTGGTACCTCTCAATATTAGTGACTCGTGGTGTCACACTCTAATTAGCTGATTAAATCCAAACACCTGCAAAGGTTCCCTGAGTTCAGTCTGGTTCAGGCTACACAATCATGGGGAAAAACTGCTGAATTGACAGTTGTCCAGAAGACGATCATTGGCACCATGCACATGGAGGATAAGACACAAAAGGTCTGGAAGAAGAGAGGAGAAGCACAGAATCCGAGTTTCTTGAGGTCTGGTGTAAAGTTTGCACAGTCAGTGGTGGTTTGGGGAGTCATGTCATCTGCTGGTGTTGGTCCACTGTGTTATATAGGGTCCATGATCAGCACAGATGTCTACCAGGAAGTTCTAGAACACTTAATGCTTCCCTCTGCTGACCAGCTTTATGGGGATGCTGATTTCATTTTCCAACAGTACGTGGCATCTGCCCACACTGCCAAAAGTACTAAAACCTAGTTTAAGGACATGGTATCCATGTGCTTGATTGGCCAGCAACCTCGCCTGACCTATTCTTTTATAAATTAAAGAATTTAGACAAATATTTTTAATGAACATTGATATCATTCAATTTAATAAACATTGCTATTATGTTTTCTTTGACAGTTATTCTGGACTATTCCAACTTTCTTTGATATAAAGAAAACAGAACCTTTCTGAGATGTTGACTCAAATTTATCTAAGTATACTAAATCTCAAGAGTGCACCTCTTAAAGGGTCTTCTAAACCAGACAGTGGGATAAATGCATTCTCTCAGACTCCCAGCCATCATTAGGCTTCAAACGCACAATCTCCCAAGCAAATCCAGACAATAGTGTCTCACAAGAACAGCCTCAAAGATCTGCCAAACTTTTGAACATTTTTCTTTTGAAGTTTGTAAGATCGTTCCATTTCTCCATGCATTACGAGCTAAATGACACTTCCTCTGAGTGCCACTCATCCTGTTATCTATAATTAAACATCATAGGGACTCAGACTCTCAAAGCAGAAAGTAAGGAAGTTGTGGAGGGGGTAGGACCACAGATTGGCCTAACCAGATATCATACATATAACATGACCTGAATTGCCAGAGAATGTCACTTTTTTTAATCCTAATACTTATTCACTCTGAATGACAGGAAGGGAAGGGATCCTTCTAGGGATCAGTGCATAAATATTCAAACCATGGTAAGTTTGTTAATTAACTGGAGTTATCAGCTGTTCATCAAGACAGATCTTAGCAATTCCAGTGTTTAGACTATCTAAGGAAGAACATCCAAGGTATCTTATTTGTGTGATACCATTCAAAGTAATATAATCTGAGTTTTCTCCACAATAGTTTCACTTATCAAATAAAGAATCCTTTGTTTTCATTGAATCCTTTAGTATCATTTTGAAGTATCTTAAAGGCTGAATTATATAGGTCATCACTAGGTGGCACTATTTATTCCTTCTATTGAACCCTAATCACTGCTTGACATGCATATTTGCTTTCATCTCTTAACTTAAACACCCAGAAAATAGGTTATGAACCCATAGGGTGAAGGGTTCACAAATTCCCTTCAATATACATTTTTTTATTGGAAGAGCCAAAGCATGTAGTGCAATTTTGAAATTTAAAAGATAACAAAATATATATTAAATTCTTGATTCGAATTGGTCAAAAATGTTTCTGTGTTGGGTTGTGACAAGTGACATGATTAAATTAAGTATATATATAAAATCATATGGTGAAGTTTTCTTTGTAAAAATTTTTTTTTTATATTCTATGACTTACATTTTTTATATTTTTATATTGAACACCAAATGACGTACCATGCCTTTAAAAAATATTATTAATTATATTATTATAATGATTAAAAAATGATTAATTATCGTGACCAGGAAGTATAAAACACACATTGAGTGAAGCCGGCACCAGCTTTTGTAAAAGAGAAGGAAGCACTGCAGGGACGCTGGCAGTGTGGCCCTCAGGGAACTGGGGTTACATAAGTAATCTGAAGGCATTCCCTTTCAGGAACTCAAGCTGTGTCGCAACGCTTTGGGAACAAGTGTTCAATCACACCAGACTGACCAGTCTCTGACTAGTGTGTATGGGCACAGCTAGGTTGAGGGACAATGGTACCAGGAGTGGAAATGTTGTCCAGGTTGTAAAACCAGACAAAGGTCAGCGGGGTGGACCAGCCTGCAGCGTTGCAGATGTTTTGGAGGGGTACTCTAGAGGACCAAGCCATAGAGGCCCGAATGGAGCGGGGAGACCAGAGGACTCATAAGAGGATGCATTAATGATCCATCTGCATAGGGTCTGCTTATTAGCAGAAAAGCCTCTCCTAGGAGGGCCGTAGCAGACATGCAGTTGGTCAGAATTCTTTCAGAGACCCGTCCTGTGTCCAGTGCTCATGCCAGGCACAGCCAGTTTAGTTTTTCCTGGTCTGGGGCCTGAAATGGAGAAGGTATAATGCCTGTAACCTCACGGGTCGTGGAACGACCGAGGGCACCTTGGGGATATAACCTGTTCTAGGGTATAAAAAGGCACTGATCATGCCTGGAGTAAACTCCAGAAAGGAGGGGGCCACAGAAAGGGCCTGTAGAATGCCGACTCTCTTGAAAGTGCAAATGGCAAAGAAGAACGCAGTCTTAATAGAAACGTGCCTCTAAGATGCCTCGACCAGAGGCTTGAAGAGGGGTTCAGACAGAGCCTTCAACAAGACGGCCAGGTCCCACCCAGGCACTCTAGGTGGCTCGATCAGGCACTCTATTGGGTCAATCAGAGCAGTTAGCGGTCCAGCACAAGATGTCTTTTTCACTCACATGAAGGCTTTGGGGTTTCGGCTGAATGTCATAAAGAGTGTGTTTTCTCCATTTCAGAAAAACAAAAATCTTGGCGTCATTTAGACTTTCGACTACTTTGCGCATGCAGCTTTCTCCTGCATGCATTGTGTCCATCCTTACAGCCATCAGAAAGTTTAGAGAAGGACATCCTCTTACTGTCAAGCAGTTCCAGAAACTGCTAGGACACATGGCAGCTGCATCCAGTGTTATCCCACTTGGCCTTCTGTAAATTAGACCTCTTTAGTGGTGGCTCAGGACTCATAGGTTCTCACAGACGTTTAAACTCCTCCATATGATCAAGGTCACGCATTGATGCCTACGTGCCTTAGATGTTTGGACCATGTTGGACCATGTTGTCGCTTAACGCTAACGACGGATATGTCCCCCACAGGGTGGCGAGCGGTCATCAGGTTTCATAAATCAACCATCAAGGAGGTCTGCGCTCAGCCTGTGTACAGGCTGGTGCACCAGATCCTTCTGTGGGCGAAGGGGAAGCGCCTCTCTGTGAAAGCATCTTACATCCCATGTCGGTTGAACTAAGCAGCAGACACCCTGTTAAAACAGGGGTTGAGACCCCTGTAAGCAAACCTCAGGAACTTCCTGTGGATACATGAAAGTACGCAAGCTTTAGATCTAAAGGATCTAAATCCTTGGACCTAATTTGAGACACGGTCTGCTTGAGGGTCAGCATCCTGTCTTGAGTGTGAGTGGTTCGGCTGATGTAGATCTAGAATAGGAAGCAAACCCACCATCCTTTTTGGGAACTATGAAGTACTGGCTGTAGAACCTGGACTCTCGTTCTGATGGGGGAACCACCTTGATGGCCTCCTTCCTCAGGAAAGTGTTTACTTCTTGTTCAATGACCAGAACCTGCTTGGTTCTTACCAGAGTGGGAAGAACCCTGTCGAAACGGGGCAGACAAGACCTGAACTGAATCGAATAGATTTGCTCTACAGTGCGCAGGGCCCACTGAGCCACATCTGGCAAGGATTTTCAGGCTGCCAGGAAGTCTTCCTTAAGGGTATCAGTTTCTCGAGACTGACCTCTGGTGTGCCTAGGCAGTGCGTTTATGGAATCCCAGAAGAGGCCAGAAGAAGTGAGTGGGGTGTCCAGCAGCACAGCCCAATCCCTGTGAGCCATTTCCGAGAGGGTGAGCCAAAGGTGCCTCTGTAGAGATAAGGGTGGCGATGGACTCTCTTTAGTGGCTCTGAGAGCCAGGTCCACCGTACAGCGAAGTTCATGGAACTGGCCATCCCAGGCACCTCCCACATACAGCTCATGCAGCAGGTCAGCCTGATACACCTGCAGCACCGCCATGGTGTGCAGGGATGCACCGGCTTGACCTGCTGATGCGTAAGCCTTATCAACGAGCTCCGAAATATTATACGGGACTTCATGGGTAAGGGCATAGACTAAACATTTGTTTAAAAATTTGTGACCACCAAGACATGGTTTCTTTAGATTTAATTAAAAAATAATTATTTTTGATTTGCTGTAATTGTCTTTGTTGGAATACAGACACTAGATGACTGACAGATATGGTATATTTGAAAAAGATGCCTTAGCACAAGAGATTCTGAAAAGACAATAACCTATAATGCAATGGAATGTTTCTCAATCCCTTTTAAACTGCAGCCACACTAAAATGTTTAAGTTTACATTTACACTATTTATCATTATATGGATAATATCCTTACAATTACAGTGCTGCACACCAGCTATATGTACTGGTTTGTTTTGCATGGTCAATCATCATATCTACTGTTGTATTGTTCTGTTCTTCTGCAATTATTATACTGAGTTACTTTGGGTGTACACACTTAGATTAGTCTTAGACTTCTGCTTAGACTTTTATGTCATCTGGTGAATGTTGGTGTTTTATGCTGATCAGGCATAACATTATGGTAGGTTAAGTGAATAACACTGATTATCTTATGATCATGGCACTTGTTAGTGGGTGGGGTATATTAGGCAGCAAATGATCATTTTCTCCTCAAAGGTAATTTTTCAGAAGAAGAAAAACACGGCAAGCACAAGCATTTGAGCGAATTTGACAAGAGCTAAAATGTGATTCTAGAACACTGTGTCAAAGCATATCCAAACAGCAGCTTTTGTAGGATGTTCCCGGTCTGCAGTGGTCAATTTCTGTTAAAAGTGGTCCAAGGAAAAAACAATGTCATCAACACGGTCATGGGCAGCCAAGGCTTACTGATGCATGTGGGAAGCGAAGGTTGGCCCATGTAGACCAATCCAACAGATGAGCTACTCAAATTGCTCAAATAGCTCAAATTGCTGAAGAAGTTAATGTTGGTTTCGAGAGAATTGTGTCAGAATACACAGTGCATCAGTGTCAGGACTGTTTTTGGCAGCAAAAGGGAACCAACACAAATATTAGTGTTAAAGTCTAGAGTTGGGAACTTACATATAGTGTTTTGTGATGGGTGTTGGAAGAAAGGATATAACTGAGACTTGGTTTTAGTTTTTCTTTCAATATACTTTCTAGTGTAGGACACAAATTTGTATGCGTAAGTCACCGATACAGATCTATTTACAACAAAACGAGGGATGGTGCCAAAATAAAGAACAAATCAAACAACTTCCCTACCTATGTACAGCCTAACCTGCCCAAAAAATACAGCAGGTGAAACTCGCCTCAAACAATAGGGGTCTAAACAGAGAATCTTCTATGTGGGGTATATGTAGAGGTGCCCATATTACCTGTCCACATGGCATGTTCGAACCGGTAGTAACAGCAGTTTAGCAGCAGAATGGGATGTAAGATTAAGTGTGAATGTATATGCCTAAGAGAAGTTATTGCTATTCACCAGGGGTATAAACCACAGACAGTGTTGCTTTTTTCATTTTAGCACCAAAATCTTTGTGTTCCTTTTTTTCTCACAATTTGCCCCCCTTTTTTCCTTGATGCCCTGCGCCTTTGTGACATCCGCTTCCAATAGGGGTGTAGCAGATCCCAACTAATGCCTAAATAAAGAAACCAGCACCTGCATTTGAGAAAAGGCAAGACAACAGAGAGACGGAGGGCAGAAAGAGCTGCAAAATTATACAAACACGTTCCTGCTTTTGTGGCACGTAACAATTAGGCTGATGGTAGTAACGTTACATCTGATCAGTGTATGTAGCACCTTGATCCTAGAGGAATGTACTATATGTGTATGATTTATATGTAAGTAAAGTCATCTGAACTTACGCCGGGGGGTTTCTGTGTATATAAATATTAGCTGCTCTGTGCTAGACCTACTGTCCTTTTTATAGCTATAGCTACGGTATGTACAGAGGCGCATCACATAATATCACATAATATTATGTCACATAACATATTACATATAGCACATATAGCATATATATCACTTAATGGAGATAGAGACAAATGCAAACGCTAGTAACACAATCCTTTATTTATTTCAGGGCATTCTCTCTCCCCGAGGCTGGTGACTCGCTTCGCTTCATTGGTGTCACCAGACTGAAACAGAGCACACTGATTAGTCTCATTAGCTGCAGGTGTTTCTTACCGCTTGTGGTCCACTCACTTACTTCTGGCACATACCCCCAATGCCCGATTCAGGCCAGGGAACTGTCCGACCAAAGCTGAATCCCCACCCCCAGAGGCAGAAGCTGGTGGAAAGTGCTCTTAGACTCCGAGGAGTGGGTGGGTGGGTTGGGAAGGTCGATGGAGCAGAAGACAGGGAATGAAATAGGGAGAGAAGCTGCCTGTCACCATCTGGACTTACCTGAAGGCATAGCAGAAAGATGGAGTGCCCGTTTTTGCCAAAGGTCCCATCTCGCCAAACAGGATGCATGTGTGCGCTGTTGCAGCTGCCGCACTCCTCCGTGCCTCGTCCCACTTCCTCCATGGCAAAGTCGCCCTGATGTCATACCTCTCTTCCAGCACAGGGCTTTGGCACCACTGTAATGCATTTCAATGGTTCTCTGTTTAGAGAAAGAGAGACAGGCAATAGTTCACTAAGCAGAGCTTTCTTTGATTTGCTTTCGTATTTAACCCAGCGTTTTCTTTTTAGTACCCACCCATGTGGGCTCACCCACACACCCTCTCAGTCTAGATGTCCGGCTGCGGCCACTGACGAATCGGCCCACCGTCCTCCAACATCCACCTGCCTCACTTGCGGATCAGCACACTTTCCATTTATAGCGCTCGTCCAAGTTTTCTTGCACCCCGACACACTTTTCCTTGGCATCCGCCTCAGTGCACTTGCCAGCCGGGACATCTTTACTCTGTCGCCCGCCCACGTTCAGTCACTATTTGGCAACCCTTCCTCCAGTCTCTAACAGTAAAGCATCCTGAGATCATTCATGTGTGGGGTTGCTTCTCAACCAATGGAATGGGCCAAAAAAAAGATTTTTCTAAAAACATCTTCAGAGAGCAACTTCTCCCAACCAATGAAGAACAGTTTTTTTTTAATCAACAATGCCTTTTTCAGCATGATGGAGCACCTTGCCAGAACTTAAACTTATTGAAAACTTGTGGTCATTATACCATAGAAACATCTGACAAAAAGGTCTAAAATCTCTGAAGCACACTTTTTAAAAACACTGCACAACACTTTTTTTTTTTAAGTTTGCTTTCTGAAAAGTTTCTGCTGATTGTGACAGATACCTGGTGGGTATTCACAAATAAAGTTTTGGTTTTGCTGCATCACGTAGGAACTCTGAGAAATGGGTAGTTAACTGTTTACCAGCAATAACGTATTTAATTGTGTTTTGTGTTTATGTTTCTAATACGCTAAAAAGTTCAGCATAATAAAAATAGTTTTGCTTCTAATATTTGTTTGTATTTAATGTCTGGTGCATCACGTTTCTGTGTCCAACAGTAGTCAACATCGATGGATTCCAGTTGCCCTGATACCGTTTTTCCATTGTTGCAATGTCCTGGTGAAACCATGTTTGTCACTGACAGCACCGAGATTTGAAGTGTGAGTGGAAGAAAATGTATCTTGTGTGACATGTTGCACTTCACAGTTTTGTATGCTTTGAGAAGTTGGTCTACCAGCAGAATGTAATGTGGGGCTCTGTAGTTGGCAAGAAAATTGTCAACAACATCTTTAAAGGCTTTCCAGGCAATTTTTCTGGCTCAGCTAACAGATCTACAAAATCCAAATCAATGTCACTGCCAGTTCCCTGCATTGCAGTTCATTTGCAGTTTATTCAATAAGGTCTATGTTAATGCAATAATGAGCATCTGTGTATGCAAGCCACTTTTGTAGCCTGCTAAGACCGTGTGAGCTGGCTCCGGTCTGCTATACTTCCACAGAACAGCTTCCAACCTGGACTGATTTCATGCCTGGAAATGCCCAGACTGCACAAAACATTGTTCATAGGTCTCTTATAGAAACGAAAATATTTGGAAACAAATATTTTAAAAAAAACATTACAAAACAAAGGATTGCAATAAAACGATATGTGATGGGCAAATTTAGATGTGATTGTCGTGATTAGCAGCCAATAATCTATAATGAACACCCAACAAGCTTCAATAAGCAAAAACTTTGTTGTGCTCTGAAATTAATACTGTATTTGTGTTTCCTGGGCTATTAAGTTGTTAACTTGTTGTGACCTGACATAAACCTGTCAATCATGTAATTTATTTTTTTAATGTTTTACATATGTTTTAGGTTATTTGTGTATGAAAGAACTTTGTGGCTGTTGTGCAACTAAGTTCCTTATTAGTTAGGCTTTGTAAATAATTCGATTGAACCTACTGTACTAATATATTCTCATCCTTTGTTGGCAGATGCCAGCCAGGTGGTTGTGAATACAATTTATAAGCTGAACTCTAAAATGAAGAAGTGTTTTTCCCCTATGCTTAGGATTAGAGTAACTTCTGTGTCCCCCTCACTTTCAAAATGACTGCTACCCGCAAAACCCCACCAATAACGAACACAACCTAAAAGCTATTTATTAATAGGGGAATAATTTTTTTCCTCTTCATGTGTTGCTCAGTAAGTAAATAGCAGTATTGTATTCGAATATGCTTCATCACTGCATTTTTCATGTTGTTATTATTTATTTTCAGTAGTACCAGTCCCTGTTAGCCTAAGCAATAAATATGCTACAGCAAAATCATCAGTGAAAGTTGTCCTCCTTTGTATGAATTACTGAAAACTTTCAGGTTTACTAAATTAGTTTAGAAAAGTCCTTGTCTAGTGCTTAAATCATAAAAATTCTAAAAATGTAATTTACTGAACAGCTTGTAGTGCTAACACACCTTTTCACCTCAGTTAATACATGCACTAATCACAGCCAGGCAGATAGCTTTAAAACTATGAATAGATGCAGATATTAAAGCAGCACTGCATTAAAGTAATAAAAAAAAGGCCTTAAAGTAATAAAATCCTGTTAAGATATTACAAAAGCTTGTCTGGAGGACCATGTTTAATTTCCTCATCCTGCACATGAGAGATAGCCAAGTATAATCGAGTTTGTACGTTTGATTTACTCCAGGTCAAGGTGTGATATTTGGTTTTGAGGTTCTAAATAAATTAGATTAGATTCAGATCTGTGCATTTGCAATTTGTCGTATTTGTCTTTAGTTCTTCTGCCACAATATTAGCCCCCAAACCTGTATGACAATGTGCATAAGACAGGTCCACGAATATATGGGTTGGAGTGAAAGATCGTAGGTGGTTATTGAGTTCTGATCTCAACCCTAATGAATACCTTTGGATAAATTGGAACACTGAATGACCCCTGACCCCTGAACACCATTGTGGTTAAATTAGTGCAAAGCACACTCCAAACTCTAGTGGAACACCTTCCCAAAAGAGTGGAGCTTATTTTAACAACAAATGTAAACTAAATGTGAAAGGGGATGTTCAAAAAGCACATACGAGTCATATGGTAAAGTATATACAATCTTTTGTCTATATTAGATGTCGTATAGATGTGCATGCTTTTTTATATCTGTCTGAGCCTTTAAATGTCTAACTATCATTAATAATTATACAATAAATCTGCACCTCAATAATACAGATAACACCTAATAGTAATTACAGATAATATGTAATATTCTGCAGTGACACATTGCAGATCATTTTAACAGTAATTACATTTGATTAGACATTCTTTGCTCGGCTCCTATTGTCAGAAAAAGGGAAATTAAAAAACAATGTGCAAACAGCCAAACCACTGTATATACAGTACATGTCCTGTGTTCCCCTGTGCCCCCAGGTGTCCTCTCTAAAGTAGGACTAGATATTTTCCTAAATTCAGGGCAGCAGGTGTAAATGTGGCCTGCCACTATTCGCTATCATTATGCAAGAATATATGTGTTGTATGTATTTGTGTTTATAAAAATGATTATTAAGATATGAACTAAGAGAAATTGATTTATTTTAGTTACATTGTGTGAAAAAAAACAATTTTAATAAAGTTCTTTATTAGTCTAATTAAGTCCTTTCTCTTCATGGTTAGATTGCATGTGTGATTTGCTCTACTAGAATGGCTGAGCTACAGAAAAAGTAAGTGAAAGAGAGAGAGCTTGACAGAGTGTGAAAGCTGTATTGAAGTCTTTTACTACTTGTTGAAGCACAACACCCACAGTATTATTCCAGTCCCTCACAACCTCTCCTTTTTCACATTAGTGTAAATTCCCCTGTTTCCGATATCTTAAAAATTCCAGCTTTAACAATGTTACAAAGTGCTGAAACTGGGGACCAAATTAATGATGTTATGTTTTGAATCTGCTTACTTGGCTTGCCCAATATAATCAATTCAATTAGATTTTATTTGTATAGCATTTTATCAATGTACATTATTACAGAGCAACCTTGCAGAGATAAAGTATATATATTTTTTTAACTAACAAATTTGTCCCCATTAGTAGAATGAACCCTGAATAAGTGATCCACTGATGACAAGGACAAGGAAAAACTTTTAAACTTATCATTCTTGTGTTTATCAACAACAATATACAACAATATAAAAGTTCCAGTGTAATCTGTAACTCTAGAAACTCTAGAAACTAGGTAAGTACCTTACAATTATTAACTATTGTAAGATGATAGAACAGGGACATCGATATAAGCCTGTGATTTGCAGTTACAATAATGGCTATTAGAATGAATTAAAATACATCAGTCAATAAAAGATGAAATTATATTCCTTGCCAGATTAGTATATTTTTGGTAAATAAAAAAAAAAATAGTTTATTAAAACCCTGACATTTTGACCTTTTAAGTTAATTTTTCTAATATTTTCAAAGATATTTGAAAGATTTTTTTTTTTTTTGCATTATTGTCATTTCTATATGCTAACACATACTCAGCAAAATTCTAATTATTAAAATCTCAGCCCCCAAATATCAACACTATTAATGTTTTAAGCATCATCTTTTGATATAATTAGCATTAGTATTCATATTTTATCATATGCATGTTACACTGAATTCAGAAAGGCGGCCAAACCAATGCTGTAAAGTTTTTCTTTAGGAGGGAGATGCTCACAGCAGTTTCCTTTATCCCTAAGCCTGACAGGATAATGTTAAGCTTTGAGAAAGCAAAATGGATCCTGGGGGTTACTCTGTTATAATCGGGTACTGTTATGCTTGAATGTTCCAGCTGAGACTCTCTGTTAGCTCTTGCTGTTTTATCATCTTCCTCAAACAACAGGTTTTCCATTTTGAAGTGTTTATCTTCCTGTCGAATAGGGTCAGAATCACGGGAGGCTTTCTACTCCGAGTTCAGAGCTCTTCTGGGTCTGATCTGTAGTGGAAGTAATTGCAGCTCATTTAGAAATAGTGCACTCGTCACACACACACTCACTCATCCAATTTTATGTAGTAGGCAAAGCTCATGTGTCAAAAGTTAAATCAGCTGGAATCTACCCATAAGCTAGTCTGCTGTGTAACAGCTGTCAGCATGCAGAAGGCTTCCTGATCCACATATTCTGGGGACCTTAACTGGAGCACTATTACTGACCTATAGATACAACCAATTTTAAACAATTCTTTCTGAATTTAGATTGTGGATGGATGAATGGATGGATGGATGGATGGATAAATAGATAGAACAATGGATGAGGGTATTTCAGTAGGCAGTTAGGCTCATCCCAATTTGAATTGACACAGACAGTTATTCTACACTAAAAGTATACTTTATTAGAAGAAAATTTATAACATCACATCACTGTGTAGTATCACAGCACGTCACTGTTGGTGCAAACGACCTCCTGTATCACTTTGTTCTGTATTTGAGACTCTTCTTTCAGCAGTTCTTTAGCACAAAATTAAAGCCAGACTCTCTGTGGGCATTGTTCTAAGTTCTCCACAGGAGTCATGGTGTTGAATACATGCACTGCCATTGCTTCCTTGTTTGCATGTAGAGTAATAATATTTAACTGGATGATAGCTACCAAGCCCCACCCATACCCAATAAACCAAACATGTAATGCCTTCCCCATGAAAGGTCAGATAATTGTTTAGAGGATTTGAAAGATAAAATCCATAATTATAATCAATCCGATTGATACCAAATGCTATTACATTTAAACATTTTAGCATAGCAAAACACTGGGGGAAAAAAACTTAAGCTGAAGGATAAAAGGAACCTGACAAATATCTGAAAATTAGACATTATTATTTCATGGTGGCTGTAAGTGTAGACCCTCTCATCTTCTCTCTGGATTGTACAGGGATGATTATAATCAGTGAGCAAAGAGACAGATCAAATAATGAAAAACTATTAATATAATAATAATAATCTTTTTTTCCCTCTTTCTGTTTATAGTTCTGTCTTGTTCAGCTTAGAATAGATTTGTTTTTACTTTTGAGGACAAAAAATGTAAAATGATATGGCAATTGATTTTCAACACAAAAAGCAGTATGACTTTGCTGTAGAAAAAGCAAACCCATGGCAACACTGAAAGGCAGTGATGTTACAAAGAGAAGAGAAAAAAAAGAATGTGTTGTCATTGTGCTCTGTTTTATTTTATGACCATCAAACAATAATGGATTATTACATCCTGACTATATGTGTATGTGGGTGTGTGTCGGTGTGCGTGTGGGAGAGAGAGGAAACATCTGTTTTTATTTAACACAAAAACACATGTAATGATTATGGCGGTTTTATTTAAGAAAATGTTCAAAACATAAACCTTACTACCATGTCAACAGGTTAGCAACATTTACACACAATCTGGAAATTTTATTTGGACATTAGTTACAAGAAAAATTGCTGAATATATAATTACGGTTTCATGAACATGGACCCTTACCTTGGCAACATTTTTAAAATCATCTTGATTAGAGTGATTTTTATTGTATACATTCTTACCTCTCTCCTGTCAGATTACACTATGGATAGTAAACTGAATGACATCTGTTATATAATTGCGATGCATTGACCACATAGCTGGTTCCTGCTGTCTGTCATGCTGCAGGTGAAAACTGGAAGCGCCGATTTGTACTTTCTCCAAGTCACTGAGCGAGCCCGAGTAATCTTCCAGCTCATTTCATTCCAGCATCCTATTGTGATCTATTCTGTGACTTTTTCTGCAACCTTCAACTGACTTTGAAAATTCGTGGCACAAAAACTACATCCAGAGTTGCTATGGCTATCAAAAATAATGACTATTGGGTATTTTATTTTAATGATGTATGTTGTTTTTACTAAAAGATGAAAAAAGATAGAAAAGGATATATAAATATCCAAGTTTACTAGGATAAATATTTTTCCTAGCAATTTTTCGGTATTTCTAGGCACGTTTTAGCTACAAAATATTCCAGAGATGCCAATCATATTGACAAACACATGCATATTTTTATTTTCATTATGCATATTTTTGTTTTATTTTATTCATTATTATTATTTTTTTAATTACATTCTCAAAATCACACACAATTCTGTACTGTACACACAGTACAGAAAGCAGTGTGTTCTCTCTGTTTACCTGGTTGTGTTTTTTTTCCCCTTTTTGCCCTCCTGCTGAGTTTTTGGGTTTTTGCTTTGCAGCTTTCACATCATTATTAGAGGCGTGACAAGTGGCTGCTGCTGAGTTCTACCCCACTTTGATTTATCTTAGAGCAGAGGACTTAGTTGCTCCCTGGTGAGATTTCTTGTAAGCATCACCTCTTACCGCCTACGACATGTAGCATGTTTTCTCATTCAGGGCTTAATGACATTGGTGATGGAGGTGAATGTCAGGAGGAGGGACACCTCACTTGACACATAGATTGGGTTCCTCACTTACACCAATTTATTTAGTTATTTCATGTGTTTTTCTGTTTACTATTAAAACCATTTATTGCCAGTAACTAAATAGTAATACATTTAGACACAATATTTATTTTTTCTGTTGTTTTTAGATAAGATGGTTTATCAATAGTTTAGTGATAGTTAAGTGTTTAACCCTCACTGAAACACTTCAACAGGGGGTCCTTTAAGGGCTGCTTTGACAGTTAACTGTTTTCCACTTCTTAGAAAAAAGGTTCCAACCCTCTCTGCTTAGAAAAGTTGGTCTGTCGAAAATTTATTAAATTAATTACAGGACTTTGCTTCCAAAAAGTGTTCAAAACATTATTTATACACAGAAGCTTAAAGGGTAGCAGGATAACCAGAAAAGAGAAGTTAGATTGTTTTTTGTTTGGAAAAACTAATGATTTCTTTTTTTTTTTACAAGGTATGTATTTATAAAGGTTAAGATTCTGAAAAACCCTTGTATATTTTAGATATATGTATTTTATTGTAGACAACAAAGATTTGAATTATGAACACAGTTTTTCAATATCTAATTTCCTTTTAGAATTTATAATAGTTTATTATAGAATGCCCAAAGATACAGATTTTTACAGATACCTTTTTGCCTTGCTGATGCTTTGAAACCTCACACATATAACACCTTAAAGGGTTTATGCAAGCTGCATGCATCACATCACAAACCTACGAGGAGCATTGTGTGTCTGTGATCTAGCTGTGTTCCTGAGAAAGTTTTCACCCACAACGCTGACCACAGTTTCCTTTAGCATCTGTCTTTAATCTCCAAAGTTTTGTTTTCACTGATCTTTACCCAATCTCCATTTCTTACTCAAAGCACACCATGTTCATTCAAGAGTGTTTTCTTCTTCTGCTTTTCACCCTGTTTCAAGCAACAGGTAAAATTCTTTTGTTTATTTTATAGAAACCATTAATATCTGACCAATGAACAATTTAATCTCTAATAGCATTTACTCTTATTATAGCTTGCTCAGGCAGTCTTATTGTAGGAGGCCATGAGGTCAAAAAACCCAAACCATGGATGGTGTCAGTCCAGGTCGAGAACATGCACATTTGTGGAGGAACTCTTATTCAGAAGCAGTGGGTTCTGACGGCTGCACACTGCAAACTGTATGTATTTTTTAAATATATTTTATTTTGTGCTAATGTTCCAACAGGTACCATTTTGAGTTCATTTAGAGCTTCTGTCTCTTCTGGTGGTTTATTTTAAGTTTACAGCACTGCTTAAAAAAAGGGTTCTTTAATAGAGTTTTCAAGAGTTTTTCAGGTGGTCTTTTAATACTTAAGTGTTGTTTACCTCTATAGAATCATACATTAAATACATTTAAAAGGTGCTTTGCTGGTTTACTCAATAGTTCGGGGTGGTTCGATAATTACTTTTTATTCCCTTGTTTGAAACAATGTCTTATACATTTATATGCTCTTTAGTTTCTTATTATAAAACATTTTTCCTGGGAAAGATGGAGGTTTATTTTAAATACATTTAAGGGTTCACAGCATACACATAAAAGCTAATTGTTCTAAAGGTTTAAATAGGACCTTCATAGAACCTTGATGGCAAAATGGCAAGACAAAAATGGTGGCAAAAATAAAATGGACATTTTCTTTAAAAAAAAAAGATAAAAATTATTTGATTTTACTTTTTTTTTTTTTATTCGACCTTTAGCAGAAAACTGTTAATTAACTGCTTGTTGATAATTTAATAAGTAAAAAAAAAATAAGGTCATTAAAGTTCGGTCTATTAAAGTTGACCTAAAAATGTTGTTGCACTGAATCAGAATCCATCAGAGTAGCAGATATCAAAGAAATTTGAGAAACGTGGCTGTTTTTATTGCTGAACTCCGCTACAAGTCATGTAGTTGCCATGATAGCAATAAAAAAAACTAAAATAACAGATACATTCTTACATTTTATATAAAATATTAATATTAAACATAAAAGTGTTAACTGCAAATCAAATAAGTATAAACCTATATAAATCTGTCCTTGAGCGATATTTCTAATATATATTTATAAAATAAAATACAATATAAGAAGAGTAAAAGAATAAAATGCACATTATCACTAATTTAACCACAATTCGAATTTTGTTTCAGTTCTTCCAAATCTAAACCAATGACAGTGCTTGTAGGTGCTCACTCTCTGACAAAGAACAAAAAAGCAGTACGAGTCAAAGTTGAGAGCGCTTATATCCCCGAAACGTTCAGTGTTGAAAAAAAGATTGATGACATCATGCTACTGAAGGTAAAGAACAGTCTTGTAATGAAGAAATTGTCAAAAGTTTCCATTAAGCACAGTGCATTAAGATTTTGATACTATTTTTTTTCCAGCTCCAAAACAATGTCCATTTTCAGAAAAACAAAATCCAAGTGAAGACAATTCCCAAATCGGGCAGACAAATCCAGACAGGGACAAAATGTGAAGTGATGGGTTGGGGAACCACTCAGACAGATGCCCTTAAACCATGTGACACCTTGCAAGAGTTGGAGGTGACGGTTGTGGACAGAGAGTTGTGCAACTGCTTCTACAACGGCAAACCTAACATCACTGAAGATATGCTGTGTGCAAAAAACAAGCAAGGGAACAGAGATGCATGCTGGGTAAGTCAAGCTGTTTCACTATCAGGGGAATACATTTAATATCAACCGCTAAAATTATTCACAGAACAATTCCTTCTTGACTACAATTTATTAACTTGTGGTCAAGAAGAAACAACATGTCAAGCATGTCCTTGTGAATGAGTTACGATAGAAACAAAAACAGATTTGAACATGAGCATTAACATACAGCTGTGTTAAATTATAAAAAATAAGTGGTTTAAAGATAAAAAAGAAGAAATAAAAAAAAACCCAAAGGCTCACATTAATAAAGATTATACTGGTGTGGGCAGAGTCTGAGGTTGACTAAGTTTATTTTCTTAAACTAAGAAATAAGATGCCATTCAGCATCCAGAAGAATGAATTGTGCCTTGATGTATTTTCAGGGAGATTCAGGTGGACCTTTGCAGTGTAAGAAAGATATTGTGGGTGTGGTGTCTGGAGGAAATGGCTGTGGCAATCCCAAGAAACCTGGCGTCTACACTCTTCTCTCCAAGAGGCACGTTCTCTGGATCAACAACAAACTTAAAAAGCATTTCAACAGCACAGATGTTTAAAAACATGATGTTCATCCATGCTTGCAAAAGATGGAGTTGTATACAGAAGTCAATTGGTGTATACACCACAAATATTCACTTGACCTTTACTTACTGTTTGATTTTCTTTTATCTTTTACTTCACACATACTGCAAAAATCACAAATGTACATTTGTGTGGTCTTGAAAGCTGCGTTTGTGTTTTTTCTTTCGGTTGTTTTTCTCAGCAACTTTGTGTGTTGTTCTTTTTTTTTTTTCATTAGATAACATTGTGTCTGTGAGTCCACATCAGAAAGTTTGCTTGAGAGAAACCCCACAGTGGGTGATTTGCAAAAACACAATTGTTAGTCATTGTAAGCAAAAAAATAAATAAAAAGAAAGTTTTAGATTCATCTTTTATGAAACATTTGGGTTTCTTGGATAATTCAGATCAGTAATTGCTTT
Organism: Silurus asotus; assembly: GCA_024362625.1. Lineage (NCBI taxonomy): Eukaryota > Metazoa > Chordata > Actinopteri > Siluriformes > Siluridae > Silurus > Silurus asotus. Next base: position 8,174,130 of record MU551617.1, read on the forward strand.
TATTAATGATCTTTCTTCTGTAATTGTTCCACTAGATTTGGGGAGGTTTGTGCTCATTCAGCCAACAGGGATTTAGAAAAGTCAGGTTCCGATGTCAATTTTCCGATTCATCCCAAAGGTGTTCAGCAGGGTTGAGGTCAGAGCTCTACTCAAGATCTTTCATTCCATGTAAACCATATAACTTCATGGAGCTCACTTTGTGAACAGGAGCATTGTCTTGCTGAAACCGGATTTGAGTCTTCTAGTTTGAAATGAATGGAAAATTGAATGCTTTTCAATAGTGTGCCTCTAATGTTTGTTTTAACAGTTCGGAGAAGAACTACATGGCTGGAAAGGTTGGTGTCCCAATACAAAATCTACTCTATCATGTAGATACTGTAAATAAAAAAGACACTGTGTGGGGTGTTATTATAAGAAAACCCCTAAGAGTTTTATTCTTTTTAATATACATCAATTTGACAACAAATTGCATTTAAATTGATTTTTACATGTATTGTTCAATGTGTGTGAAACTAGCTTATCATTCTCTTAGCAGCCTTATATTTTCCTCTCTAATAAAGTCAATAAAATACATAAAAAAAAAAACTTCCAGAATACTTTACCTTTTAATATTACAAAGCGCTGTAGAAAATTTAAAATTGCGGAAAGGGTTTGTGAAAAATCATGTGAAATTGTAAAAATAAAAGTTTGTTCTTACTGAAAATGTCATCAAAATAATTATTATGCATGTTGTCATACAAGTTGTGGTGCATGATCAGTTACTATAGAAACAATAAATAAATAAATATTTGAGCAACATCATTGTCAAAATAAGCCTTTAGCCCAGTTTATGGAGCGTAAAAGGTTTGTTTGTTGATGGTTTACACTTGGGTGCATTCTGACAATCCGTTCACTGAAATGTCTGCTGATGTCCAAGCACAAACAAGCCAAAACCTCCTGCTGACAGCACATGGCCAATTTCTAACACCCACAGAGTAGCTGAAAGCATGAGCTACCTTAAAAGTGATGAATTTTGCAAAATTCTAACACTTGGCTGAAATACATTTTTATTTCCTGCTGAAACCTTGTTGTGTTTAGTATAGAGTAAAGGTGAAATGCATCATAATAAATATGAGCAACAGCTTGATCTTTATTTAAATAAGAAAATGATGCAAAGTTAATACTTTGAAAAATATGTGTGCATGCAATACATTATCATGTAATTTTGGTACCTGGGCTTTCAGTGGGGACTTACCCGAATTAATCCGCCGCTTAATACCACCACTATCATGTCACAATTATAGAAACTATCAATACAATACGAAAGTGCATGATAAAAACGCATGGCATTACAGAGAGAGAGGAATTTCACATATGGAGTGCAAATACCATTTTTACTAAAGCAAGCTCCAAACCTCTACAATACAACCGCAACTGTTCCACCTACATCATCTGAAGCAGTTCAGAATTAATATTTGTCTAATTACATGACAAAAACATAAAGAATTTAAGTAAAATACAACCTACTTACCATATTACTCACATAATATGCACTGCTCCTCAGAGGCTGTAAGCCACTGGTACGGCTCGTATTCACTGCTCTGGAAGTGGTAAACAAACAAGCTAGCTAGCTTCAGGGTTAGCTTACCTCTCCTCACGATGTCTAGCTTTTCTTGAAAATAGATTTTTAAGAATGTCCGAAACCAAATCAATTTCACTTCCTACATCAGCCATTGTGGGCATAAAAAAGTCTCAGATGTATTAATGTTTGCTAGTTAAAAATGGCTGTAACAGTTTCCCTCTGACCAACCAATAAGAAAAATAATGACGAAATCTGAATGGTTAAAGAAACAGACCCATTGATAATATTTTTTAAGGTACATCAGCCAGCACTACTGATTCTGAAGGCCCTGGTTAGATTAGATTAACATGGCAACACATAGAGGCTGAAATCTGATTGGACAAAAAATCTAACATCCACATACACGTACTGAAAGCGGTGCAGCCAAGAGAAAATGAAAAAATATAGAGAATAAACTCCTGGCAATAAATTAATACAATTTTATGAAACAAATATTAGAATTTAGGTTGTAAATGTCGGTCAGTGCTTCTGATAGTGTTTAGGCCAGTAGTGAAGGCTTTGCTGGTCCTGACCACCCACCACTACACTTACTAATCAGGGTGGACAAGAAACAGGTGTGAGAAAACAGTGGCATGACTCACTAGTCATAATTCTGACAGAGATTAGTAATGCGGTGACATAGAAGTGCTCTGGCTGGTGGAAAATACACGCTGTCCATAATCCTGACACATACCTTTGAATCTACGTTCTAAATTAAATCTATTTTAGAATTATATAAAATTATATATACTATTATGATATGAAATATAACATTTATTTGGTCATGAATATTATATAATAATCTGGTTTGAGAACTCGGACCATGGAGGGAGACCATGCTGCCAGCTGTGGAGGTCACGACGCATGGTCAGGTTGTAAGAGGTCTTGATGTTGCCCCCCTGGTGTGGTCAGGTTGTGACCTCTGGCATAGAGCTGGCATTGAGCAGCTGCTTATAGGAAGCTTATTGGAAGCTGCTTATAGATGGCCTCTCACTAGAGCATGGCGTGGGACTTCTCTCATCATGCTGCTCCCTTTTCCTCAAAAAAAAGTGGAAACATGTTTGCAGGCACATCAGTCAGACTGAACTTCAACACATTAACTTCTGAATTCACACATCCAGCCTCTGTGACAATCTCCTCTGCCCACTGGTGACCCGGACCGGTGGGCTTAGAGAACAGGAACACCAGCCAATTACTCTTCTTAGGCTGCGGGTCAAAGCAAAATAAAAACTGGTATTACATAAAGAATCCTCCTGGTTGGAAAAAGCCATTATTATAAAATTGCTCTGTTTTTGCCCACAGCATTCACAAAATTGGTGAAGTAGTCTGTCAAGTAAAGTGTGTGCACTGAAAGCACATGATAGGCAGAGGGGATGAAAGTGCTGGGTAAGAGAGTTTATTTAAATATATTGGCAAAAAAATCCAAAACAGCAGGCAGAGTCAAAAACGTGGTACTGGCAAAGGTTGATCAATATTACTATCGGAAACAATTACACTAGGGAAAAAACCACCAACAATAAAGAGAAAACAAAATAAGGATAAAACCGTGTATATGATTAAACTTTCTTGTGTTTTTTCCCCATTTTGTAGCAACCTGTATTTATTTTGGATGATTTAAGAACTGACTTGTTTTTTGAGTAAATAACACATACATTCCAGTTAGCTTGTGTATGCCATGTAAAGAATGTGATTTCATTATGAAACAGTTGAATCACAAGCTTTGTTGGTGGTTTTTTTGAGTGAGAATAATACTACATACTGAATAAGTTGGAATATATCAAATGTTTGCACCAACATCTCAACTAATTCTAAGCAGCATTACCTAGAGATATGAAACCTGACAACTTTACATTAGAAATAACCATTGCAACGATATGAGCAATGCCAAAATTGAAGACATTACCAACACAAAACTTGCCCAATCACTTAAACTAAGAAATATTGCAAAGTAATCTTTAGCCATGTGAAAAGGAAAGTACACCATTCTTGAATTATATGGTTTTATGTGTCAGGACATAAAACTCATCTGGTCCAAATCAGGTCTTACTTATTACATAAATACAACCTCAGATGGTTGTTAAGACGTGATGTGGTCCAGATGATTTTTTTTCTTACAGTGTGCCGTTATTTATTTTTACAAAAATCTAGCCAAAATGAAGAAGCCATGTGTGGAATAATTAAATAAACTTTAACTGCTTCTATAGGATTTTAGAGGCTAAGTGGATGTTCTAGCAAATTCACAACAATTTCAGATTATGCAAAAACACACACACACACACACACACACACACACACACACACACACACACACACACACACCACATGTGCATTACGGCCAAACAACTCATACCAACTGTCAAACAAAGTGGTGGAGGGGTGATTTGGGCTTGTTTTGCATCCACAGGAACTGGGGGGATTCCAGAAAGCAAGACCGTCAGATATACACTGAACTCTCAGTTGATTAACCCAGCACTAATTTATTTTGTGTATGTCGGTTCCAAACCTTTTATTTGGTAACCCAGAGTAAATGCATGCACACAAAGAGTACAAAAAAACATTTTCAATGGATCGTTGATTTCAGGATTCACCATGGAAACACAAGGCAGGGGAAAAAAATTAGCTACATACTTCCGTGAAACTGGGTTGGAGGTTTTAATAGTGTTTACGAAGAATATAAGCCCATTACAACTAAAAAAGAAAAAAACTGCTTCATCAGCAAAAAAAAAGACAGTTGGCTTGGCAAAAATAAATAATAGACATTGCATGAGTTTATAAAATTATAAAGCTACTTTTCCTTTTCACTGTGATGCAAATTTATTTTGGGGCATGTCGCAAAAAATGGACAATCATTT
>MU551617.1:8192196-8281384 GCA_024362625.1 Silurus asotus
GGTTGCAGGGAGAAGAGGTGGAGAAGGTGGAGGAATTCAGGTACCTGGGGTCAACAGTGCAAAGTAATGGAGAGTGTGTTAGAGAAGTGAAGAAAAGAGTGCAGGCAGGGTGGAGTGGGTGGAGAAGAGTGACAGGAGTGATTTGTGATAGTAGGGTATCTGCAAAATTAAAAGGGAAAGTTTATAGGACTGTGGTGAGACCTGCGATGTTGTATGGTTTAGAGACAGTGGCATTGAGTAAAAGACAGGAGGTGGAGCTGGAGGTAGCAGAGCTGAAGATGTTGAGGTTTTCGTTGGGAGTGACGAGGATGGATAAGATTAGAAATGAGTTTATTAGAGGGACAGCGCATGTAGGATGTTTTGGTGACAAGGTGAGGGAGGCGAGATTGAGATGGTTTGGACATGTGCAGAGGAGGGACATGAATTATATTGGTAGAAGAATGCTGAGGATGGAGCCACCAGGTAGGAGGAAGAGAGGAAGGCCGAGAAGGAGGTTCATGGATGTGGTGAGGGAAGACATGCAGGTAGTTGGTGTAAAAGAGGCAGATGTAGAGGACAGGGTGGTATGGAGACGGATGATCCGCTGTGGCGACCCCTAATGGGAGCAGCCGAAAGAAGAAGAAGAAGAAGAAGAAGAAGAAGACTGGTTACACAAACCTGAAAAACAATGTTTGCATTGTCCAGGTGAAATGTTCAATAAAGAACCAACACATTAGCTAAATATTTAACTTGTGAATTTGTGAAAATAGAAAAATATGTACAGGGAACAGGGATTGTGTCATTTATTTTACAATCATTTATTTTACATGGAGCTGCAGAAATGAGAAGAAGCTTCCGTGGACCCTGTAATTAGGTGGAAGGAAACTTGCACTCTGTTCGCATATCCACCTTGCGGCGCACTTTGCGCGCGCGCACACGCACGCACGCACGCACACACACACACACACACACACACACACACACACACACACAGAAAGCTTTCATTTTAGCGCAGAACATTCATTGGGATCCTACACCCCAGCATTGTCCACACCAACTGTCCTACCTGTTGTGAGGGCCACCCAATGCGCATGCGCAGTTCGCGGTTGCCTGTAAATTCCTGCTTCTTTATATAAACATATATTTTAATGGTGGAGGCATGTTAGATCCTGCTAAAATATGCAGCCTGGGATGTTATGGAGCGGGTTTATGATAAGCCCACAGTAATAATTCAGACACAACAACACGAAATTGCACGACATATCTAACTACACGGGACATATTTGCATATTTTAAGTGTAGAAATGGATTATACGATGAAACTCTAAAAGCACGTGCAAGAGACAATAAAAATAAAACTGCAACAAAATAATAATTTAACTCGCAAAGACTTAGAAGTAATGCAGGTTTTTATAAGTAAGACAAAAAATAGATATATTTATATAATTAATTAATTGTTTTCGGATAAATTAAGATAATGTAGACTCGAAGTGACCGGATTTTTGATCCGTAAATAAAATATTAAGGCGTGTTATATTTTTAGATCATTATTATGGACTGGAAACGCGCGCGCCCGCGCGAGCGAGAGGGAGAGGGAGGCCGCGAGCTTGTGACGTAAAAGGTCGCATCCCAAACGCTCCCACGAGCGCCCTGGGTGCAGAAGGAATTATTTAGTGCACTACATAGAGCACTCTTAAATGGAACAAATAGTCATTTTGGGACGTGACCGCTTTCCCTGCGCAAGGGGGAAACAATGAGAGGCGGCCGTGCTCCGATTCCGGCCATTTGAATGGGCTGAGCTGTAGGTCAGGATTCGCGGCGTGACTTCATATTTTGATAACAATTATCATTCTAATTATTATCATCATCATCATCATCATCATTACGCTAATAACAATACATTGCAGAATGAGTAGAGCAGGCAGTGCCATGTGAAGCTCTGTGTCTTACCGGGGGTGTGTTTGCAACAAATCCGTCCAACTTTTGCAAAGCGGGTGAGTGTCCGGAATCTGGATCCAACACAGTACACGCTGTAAATCTGATCATTGATGCACACCTTCATGTAACATCCTATTCACCGGGAACTTTTCTGAACAAGTAGCTCCATGAAACCCGATGTTTTTGCCGTACTTGCTGTTTATTGGGGTCATTTGGCACACAGTGTTCGCCTTGTTCAGGAGCGCTCGTGCTGAAAACACTCTTGTTTGCTTTGCTTATCTTCAGGCTAAGCGAGGAAACTTTCTAACTGTTGCAATAGTAACACCAACGTTCTCTGTGTTCATGTGCATGCTTCTCTTTGAACTTTTCTTCATGCACTCATTGTTTTTTTTATGTCTGATTTTTTTTTTTTTGTGTGTGTTCACTTTGTGTAATGGCATGCTCAGATTCTAGACGGCCAACTTTTTTTTTCAACGAAAGTCGCTCGTGCATGCCCAAAAAGTCACTAGAAGTTACCAGGTGACGTCACGTGCGTGGTTGAAAGGTGTGCCATGAATGAGGAAGATTTTCTGATGGCACATAGGATAGGGTTATCATCATGATCGCTTTTCATTTTTGACCTTACGTCTTCTAGAGAGATTTCATGTTTGGTCACAGCAGTGTAGACTTTTTACACATCTCCATACTTTACAGAATGGAGACAGAGGTAGTTTGAGGAATGATGGAATGAAAGGATGGAATGGAATTTGTTGAGACCAACAGTGATCCGGCAATGGATGCTGCAGGGGTGGCAAATGTACACATCCTTCACTCAAGTAGAAGTATAGACACTCATGTTTTGAAAGTCTCTGGTAAAAGTTGAAGTTCTAATTACACTTTTTCCAAGTTAAAGTGAAGAAGTTTGGGCTCTTAGATGTACTTAAGTCAAAAGTAGCCGTTACTACTACCGTTAGTGTCACACTGGTAACTTGACCTCGCATCATATTAATATATAAATCTAAAAGAATTCCACATTTTGTTGTCTAATGAATGTATTTAGGCTGAACATCCACCATATAAACCACAAGCAGAGCAACGATGATGATGATGATCAGGTGATCAAGAATGTCTCTGTTCTCAGTCATGTTTACATCACTGACTCCCTCTGTCTCATCCACGTTAGCCTCGGAATATTTGTTGCCTACTGCCTTGCTTGTGTGTTGATTTGTAGGCTAGCCTACAGCTGTTGTGTGTGAGAGCCAGGAAATAATACACCAGTGGTAGGATGAAAAAGCTATGCAATGACAAGAAAGGGGTTGATGGGCTGAAAACAGTGCTCAATGTAAAAAATTATTTTTTATATAATGTCACCGAACAGATTAAAACTAAAGAAACGAGCCTGGTTTGAAAATGTAAGAAGAAGAAAGGCAGATATTTGTGTCAAAAAATGTTGAAAGTAGAAAGCTGTCCAAAAAATAAATAGTGAAGTAAAATACTGGTACCAGAAAAATCTACTTAAGTACAGAAACTAAGTATTTGTACGTCATTATTTTCCATCTCTGGGATTCTGCAAGCAAAGGAGATCAGTAATTAGTTATTGAGACCAGTGGTGATCAGTGATTGGTCCTTAGCAAACAAAAGTGAGCAGGGATTGGTAGTTGGGATAAATTTTGATCACTTCTTGGTTTCATGAACACTTGTGACCATTGTTTGTTAGGACCAGATCTGACCGGTCATTGGTTATTGGTTATCTGATTTGATCACTGATTGGGTGTTCACACAATGATCTTTTTTTTTCCCAATTCGAATATTTCTGTTGCATTTTTAACAAATTTAACATCGTCTAAAAGCAGTTTTACAAAGGTGATCACTGATTCGTTGTTTAAACATTAGTGGTCATTGATTGTTGGAACCAAAGATGACTGGTAATTGGTCATTGTTAATCAAAAGTCATCACTAATTGGTGGTTTGGACAATGGTTACCAATGATTCTTTTTTTGGGACCAAAGGTGACCAGTCATTGGTCATTGTTAATCAAATGTGATCACTGATTGGTTGTTTGATCAGTAATGACCATTGATTGTTTGGGAAAAGGTGACCAATTTTTGTTCTTTCTTTATCACAGGTGATCACTGATTAGTTGTTAGAAAAATGATAACATTGATTGTTGGGAACAAATGTGACCAATCATTGGTCATTGTTAATCGAACGTGATCACTGATTGGATGTTTGAACAATGTTGACAATCGATTGTTTCGTTGGGACCAAAAGTGACCAGTGTTTGGTCTTTCCTAATCAAATGTGTAAACTGGATGGTTTTTGGGAATGGTGGTGGTCAGTGTTTGTTAAGAATGGCTAATAAAGTGCAGCCTAGTCAGGCATGACAAACTACTTTCCAATTTTATAGCCAGCAACTATGAATTGAGCAACAGTGCCATATCATGGGCAGCACAGTTGCTATTATTTGCTAGAAAATTCACAAAAGAATAGGCTTCAAATATCTGAATTGTTCCCTCGTTCCAAATGATCCATGACAGCTGCTTTATAAGAGGATACTGTACATTTGAGCACAATAATGAAACTTTTCGTGTTGTTTCATCTCAACCGCTTTGGGGTGGTTGAGATGAGAGTGGGATGATGACACTCAGAGCTATTCTCATAATCACATCCTGCCATCATTTTGAAACTAAAACAGAAGAGAAATTGTACTTTATGCTGTAGAAATTTTAGACTCATTACTCATTATAAAATTGCAAGCTTATCTGTACATGGCTGCATTGCATGAGGCGAAACGCAATGGACGGGTACATATACAACAGTGTTGATGGCTAAACATAAACAAACCATGCTAATGGACAGAATAATTATCCTAATTTCCTCCAGCCCACTTTGAAGAATGTTTATTTTAGCCCATTGTTTGTATTACAAATTTAGAAATCTTGATTGATGGCATTTATCTAAGCAGTGTGAGTATATGAATAGTTTCATTACACCTAATTATGGTAAGGCTTACTATAATCCTCTTTATTTATATGCAAATTGGCTTTATATTCAGTTAATTGCAAAATACATTACCAATTAGACTGTAATTAATTAAATAAACATACCACCATGTGAAAAAAAAATACAGATCATTAAGCCCAAGGGCACCAGTAAGAATTTTTCCATCTCTAGAGTCCCCATAACCTCCTTGTTTAGTCAGGACTCTTAGAGACATAACACTTGTTTACATTTGAGCAGGAAATCTTTAATAAGAATCATCATAAAATGTTTCTATTTGCATGTAGGGGCAGTTATTTGTTTTTTAGTTTGTTTGTTTTTCAAGATGGACAAATGTGTAAAAACACACACACACACACACACACACACACACACACACACACAGAATTGTGTTGGGTTGTTCAAGTGAAAGGAAGCTAGTATTCACTGCATTCACTGTCAGATTCACAGTGGGTCATATTTATTTGTTTGGGCATTTGCTGATATTAAATTTGCATCTAAAATAATGATTTATAAATTATATTTATTAACATACTGATAAAGATTAGTACACACACACACACACACACACACACACAGAGTCCTGTTAAAATGAAAGTACACCATTTTTTGATTCTAATTAACATATCGTGACAATAAAAATCATTTGGTCCTTTTCAGGTCTTAGAATCAGGTAAATACAGCCTCAGATGAACAACACCACATGAAATATTACACAGTGTCATTATTATCATTATTTTTTGTACAAATATCAAGCCGAAATGGAAAAACCATGTGTGGAAAAAACCAATGTAATCATATCTCTGTGACTTTATCAGTCTCTCACATCATTGCAGAGGAATTTTGGCTTACTGTCCTTTACAGTGTTGCTTCATTTCATTGAGGTTTGTGGGCATTTGCTTATATACAGCTCTCTTAAGGTTCTGCCAAAGCATTTCAGTCAGGATGAGGTCTTTGACTGGGCCACAGCAACACAGTGAATGTTTTTTTTCCCCAGCCTTTCGGTTATGGATTTGCTTTTGGTGTGCATGGCTCAATTTCGGCCTAACTTTTAGACAGATTTGACTTTAGAATACTTCTGTAGCCCAGGTCTCATGTCTGCAAAACAAGCCCAATTTGTGCTTAACAACTGATATGAGCTGTTTGTGCTTATATACCATGTTTAGTTTTGCCAAAGGTGCCACTTTGCATTATGACTAAACCTTTTCTCTTTGGTCTCATGTGTCTAAAGGACATTGATCAAGAAGTGTTTGGGTTTGTTTAGATGCAACTTTGCACATTTGTAATATGTTCCTTAATTCTAATATGTTCCTTAATTCTGTCATTACCATTCACATTAACATGCTAAATGAGAATACTCTAGAGTATTTAATGCATAATATTTATTATTACTATTGTTACTATGTACAATATTTATTGTATTGTATATAATGAATAAGCTACACCGAATGTTAATTTCTGTTGCAGTACTTGATTGTTAAATGCCTGAATGCTAATAAACAATCCTGGTATTTATTTTTCAGCTCTGTCTGGACTTGTGAGAATCTGCATGGACTAACATGAAAAGCCTAAAAGCAAAGTTCAGGAAGACTGATGTAAGTATAATGTGTGTGTGTGTGTGTGTGTGTGTGTGTGTGTGTGTGTGTGTGTGTGTGTGTGTGTGCGCGCGCCCATGTGCGTGTGCGTGTGTCAGTCATACTTAGCAGGGAGTCAGAAACCCAGTGAAAGTCTGATGACTTTGCAGAGTCTCTGGGGATCTCAAAATCTGCTGGACCTCTGAGTGTGTAATTAGGTGTAATTTAAATTTTTAAATTAAATTTTTGTACGCCTGGTACACTCCTGTTATAAATGTTTTTTGGATAAAGGGTTCAAGAGTTTTTGAATGGGTTGAAAATGATGCTTGATACAACAGCAAAACAAAGTATGGTATATTGGATTTCCATTTAGAATAGCTTTTTTTTCCTTTTTTTGTGTTCTCATTGATTAAAAAACGTACTTGTAAGGTGTAAGGTTCTACATTGAATCTTGAAAGTTTAGTTGAAAAAGTTCAAAATCTATATATTACAACTCATTATTCAAAATGAACAATTTGTGAGCTCCTTTGTTTGGGAAAACCCAAAGAGTTTTGACACTAAAGTCTTAAAAAGGGAAGAGGTATCTCAGTAAAAGGTGTTGAAGGGTCACAGGAGTGGAAAGTTGGTGTGGCTGGGTTTTGAACTCTCGACCTTCAGATCCAAAGTCTAATGCTTTAACCACTAAGATACCACCTCTTCCTAATCATTCTATGTATTTATTTATTTATTTAGGATCACAGTATAAACTGTGAGGCTTTCTTTTGGGTGCAGTCTGTTCAAATATTTACATTCTGCTCTGTTGAATGAAACGTTGATTTTAAAATGCTGGACTGGAGCTTTACTTGGACTTGAATCTTTTTGAAATATATATACCTTTTTAAAATAAATACCATATATTTATTATAAGAATTAAGGAATAATTATTCTGATACACAAATTTTAGCACAGGCCCAAATAAATAAATACGACACAATGTGAATCTGACACTTGTTTATCATGATGGAGAAAAGCTTCTGGGGTGCACTTTTATACAAAAAAATGCAAATAATACTAGCTTCCTGTTACTTAAACAGCTCAAGACCGTGTTGTTACTTTGGGATAATTTTTTTTTTGCCTTCCAAAAAAAGTAAAAAAAAAGAATCTAAAAGGAAGTGACTTGTTTCCAGGACGGGTGATTCAGCCGTTATTCCAATGACTGTAATAACGCGTCATCACACACCACAGTGACTTTAGGGAAATATGCTGGGCTCAAAATAAAACGTGTAATAATGTTGATTTTGGCCTGCCAGGCTGTCGCCATTCAGACCTGGTCACAGTGTAAGGATCGTAGCGGTGCTCTGTATGTGATTATCAAACCACAACATTCAATAAAAAGCAAAGCCTGGAACAGAAACAGCCTCTGGCCTTATCAGTGTGGCTCAGACATGCAACTAAAGAAAAATGTACTCGCTCACTTTCAGTATCCTTTTCATCCTGGTCATGGATGTGGTGCTTATCTGGAGAACACTGAGTGTGAGAAGGGAAGTGCACCCTAGACGGAACGCCAGACCATTGAAGGGCACTATGCACACACTTTTCCACATCTTCGTCCACTTACTTGTATGTTTTTGGAAAGAAACTGAAGAAGAACCCCTGCTGATACCAAACCTGAGCTCAGGATTAAATCAGGAAGTTTAGAGCTGTGAGACAGGGCTTAGTATAGATTCTCATTCATACCACTTCTTCTAATATATAATCATTTCTAAAGTAATAACTTATCCCTGAATAATTTAAACGTAATTTTAAGCAGATCTTTTTTTATATTCCAGATGCAAAGCTGTAGGTTTTTTATAAAACAGAGAAAACTTAGCAGCTTCTCTGTAGCATCACAAGCTACATGTTTCTTTCCAGCTATTTTAAATCCGAGAAATAGAGAAGCTGGAGAGGGAACCACTGATTACATCTGCTATAACATATAGAAACAGGAACTCACTCCTTCAATGGATCGCCCAGGACTTTCAATTCAATTCTCTTTATTTGTACAGCACTTTTAACAGTAGATATTGTCACAATGCAGGTTTAAATTTATATCCCTATTAGTTTATACCCTAAAAGAGTAAGTCAGTGGCAGCAGTGGCGAGGAAAACTCTGTGATGATATTACAAAGAAAACTTGAAAGGAACCAGACTCAAAAGGAAACCCATCATCATCTGGATATACTTTAATTATAGTTTCAACATCAAACATCTTATAACACTGAATGTGACTATAAAAGGATAAAAGTGTAATTTTTTTTTAATAGATAATGATAACTTTGAAAAGACAACACTGCTTATTCGACACATTTAATTATGTGCCACATCATAAAATGTAGATATGGATTAATATGTTTATTAATTACGTACCGTATTAGATTTCTGTTTGTTTTGGATTCTAAAAGGCCAGAATATTTGTTGGTATTTAATCCCTCGTCGGTTCTTCCAAAAGAAATGATGGTGTATTCATGTATAGCTGTGTTTTGCAGCTGCACAACTGTCAGACCTTCTCTTAACAGCATCTGACCAATCAAAAGCTTCCGACCAAATTTTTGCCATTGTCAGTATTGATATCAGAAGTATTAGTTAAAATAAATAGTGCTGATTAAGCGAATAGAAAAAAGGTATGATTACATTTCAGAGGTTAAATCAAAGAATTTCAGTCTAATGATTATATAAACCATATGTTTTCATTATTTCTCAGTAATTCTTTCCCTTTAAGGAGCTCAGGTTATATCCCGTGAGTATTAGCATTTCATTTATTTGCTCCGAACAGGCTCGGTTTAACAGAGCAGCAGCTGGAGTTAATATGGAAGGGTAACATGGTAAACCCTCCATGAATACACTGAACGAATTTATTCGAGTTCAAGCGGTTAAAGGAAGAGGAGATTCTGAGACACACAGAAAGAAAAACGTCCGTCTTTGATTTCTTTGTGTGTGTTGCCAGTTTAAAAGCTTCGTTCCTGCAGCGTGCGGCCCAGGGCACGATTTTGGGAAAAAAAGGAGCGCGATGAGGCAGCGAAAGAAAATATCCTGTGGGTTCTATTCAGGGAGGGTTTGTGTAAGCTCAAAATTGTTGTGGAATTTCTTTTCGGGGCCAAACATTCGTTCTTTGGGCAAAACAGGAGATCCGTGAGGCCAGTACAAATAATGAGAAGAGCCGGATGCCAAGTCGATCCTGTAATGCTGTTTTTTTTTTATTTTTTATCTTAGATGCAGGCTATAGAATGTCTGTAGTCTTATTGTTCTTACTACGGCTTAAAGATCGCTTTCATCACTTCTCTTGGCTCTGGTTCCGATCGAAGCTCTTTCCAGCTTTTTGTCCTCTGATTATTCAAGGATTTAAATAAAAGCACTTTAAAAAGGTGTGGTGCAAAATGAAAGGATAAAGGTGGGGGAAAATGAAAGGAAAAATGCATTGTGAAATATGAACATGCCTGTAATTCCTGATTCTCAGGCTACATCCACAAAAATCCAAATAAATTTGAAGCTGTATGTTGTTCTCTAGCTTTTGGCTTTCTGTCCACACTGAGACAATATTTTGTCCACTTGAGAAAGCTCCTTTTTAGTGGACAAAATATTGTATTCAAATATCCTTTGTGCTTTATAGTGTGAAATGAGAAAATGGAGATTTTCTACAACAATGACACATTGCTAGTCATGTGATGCAGTTTTGAGTTACACGTGGCTACAAATGCTGTCTCTTTGTCTGTCCATTCAAAAAAAAAACCTCTTGACATCAATTCAAAGAGAGTGAAAGTCTGGCAGTCCGACTGAAACTGTGTAGTTCAAAGCTTTTTACATTTGCAGAGAATAGGGATGTCAGCATTTTAAGATGTTTTGGTGTAGTTAAGCAATTTTTCGAATTTTTTTGAAAACACCAGGTGTAGTTGGATCTCATATTAAAATGAAATTGCGGTATTTTAGATCTCTGGATTTAATGTGGACGGACTTTTAAGGTGTGTATCCTGTTTTTATAACAGCAGTTACTTTTACACTTTGACAGACTTACTGCCAGTATAAATGTTGATCTTTGACAAGGAAACACACGTGCTTATCAAAATGGTGGTTTTCTGTCAGAAGATTTATTATGTCCTTATAAAGTAAAAGTACAATGCAAACAGTTCATTACAGCACCAATAAGACAGATAGGATAAATAAGTCACCATGACTTTTATAAAGGCATTTACATCTTTAGAATTAAAAATCCCCCTTTTTGTTGTTCCATTCATGCTTGATGTAAAGTTTCAGTGAAGTCGCCAGTTACGTCAACAGGATTAAACATGTGTCCGGTGAATTCTTCATAAACGACAAAACAACTGTTTGGTTTTGGTTAATTTATACTGACAAAGTGAATAAACCTGGGCTCCAGATGTGCACCAAATAAGGCTGTATTGTGGTGTGTATTAGCAGTGTATGAAACATTTGGTTTCTATCAACGTAAAGCTAGAGCGAAAGGATTTTTGTTTAGAATTAGAAAAATTATTGTTTTTGATTAAAAAAAATAAGTTTCATTTAACCCGATTAATTGCCGGTACAGTCTTTCAGAAATAAAAGGAAATTTTCACACATGCCGTACAGCAACGGCGGTGCATCAAATAGCATTAGATTTCAGCTGAAATAGGTCCAGCTACATAGTGACTGGCAGGAGATGCAACCAATCAGAACAGAAAGAGTATTTAGGAAGATAGGATACTTTCCTATAAGAGGGAAATAGAATATGGCATGAAAATTTTTGAGTTTTTTTTTCTGTAATTTAGCTTTAAGCCTCATGAACTTTAGGATAATAGTATGAGTAGGATTTTTTGGGTCCTGCCTGTCTTCATTCCATCATCAGGCTCATCTATTTATGAGCTACTAGCAAAAGAAATAGCATCAGCACTTTAATTTAAATCTTTTTTGGTAGATTAAAGTGAGTAACTGTGAAGATATTATTTATTAAATGTTCAATAATTCATTGTATAATTTTACTTTGAGCACTACTCCAGCAACCTAATTTCTGCCATGTTTTTTAGCATATCTGTCATATAGAGGATGGTAAAAACAATAGACCCAAAAGAGTTTTGTGTGTAGGGATCTGCTGGACTTAGAATTATAAAACGGTAAACATGTGAAGGTACACGGAACGGTGCATAACCCGTATATACATGTTTAGTTTATTTCCTCATTTTGGTTTAGAATGAGAATTGTAGCATACATATACTTTACTGTGCCGTCCAGGTCACAAAATCATTCGTATTTTTAATAAAGTTTATAGTATAGAAAAGTGTTTTGCGTTAATAAAAAAAAAAAAAAAAAAAAAAAAAAAGTTTTTCNAAAAAAAAAAAAAAAAAAAAAAAAATTTTTTTCATTAATCAGGGCATCAGTAAACATTTTATTTAGCACTGTTTTTTTATTTAATGGAGCCCATGAGGTTTTCTATAGCATTTTTCACAACAGACTTTGTTTCAAAGCAGCTTTACAGAAATCAACAGTTAAGGTGAATGGTGTGCATTTATCCCTGATGAGCAGCAATGGCGACTGTGGCAAGTAAAAACTCCCTTAGATGTTATGAGGAACAAACCTCCAGAGGAACCAGACTCAAAAGGTATACCCATCCTCATTTGGGTAACCTCAAGATTGTGATCTTAAATCTTTAAACAATACAGAAGTGTGCCCATGAAGTACATGGAGTAGCTATGCAGCAGAGAAAAGGGTTTGTTTCACTTTAAAATCGTGTCTCTATACAGCTGTGAATAAAAAACTTTCGTTTTCATTCTGCTGGAATTCATTTTCATTCCTTGTTGTCAGGAACTGTGACTTTGTTTCCCAGGACCACCATGTTGGGTACGAACAGTTATTTTTACTCAACTAGTCTGTAAACTAGTTTTTCTTACTTAGCTAATGCTTGTTCCTAGTACTGAACTACTTGTCCTGAGGTTTGTTTGTTTTCTGAGGCAACTTGATTTGTAGGAAGATGCTGTAGTTTCTCTTCTGTTCTCGAGTACAGTTTGCAGTCTGCTTTGCTTGGATCATTATTTGTAAAACACATCTAGATAATTTGTCAGTAGTCTGTTTATCACCTTGATATCGTATGCAAGCCTTACAGGTTATTATATCGTTTGTGTTTAATGTTATCAGGCATCTTTAATAGCAGTGGTATCAGTCAGACAGTTAACTCCTGCCAATGAATGTGTATCAGTAACTAGTTGTTAATTTAGTTTTGCTCTTTCGCTCGTGTCTAACTGGATATATTGAGTACTGTTTATTTTCCTAAAAGCAATCGATACTTGTGTTTATTCCTGGTGTGTGAAATTTGTACCCATATTTGTCTGTTCAAAAAAATTGTTTTATCAAACATAAGCCTCGACTGTGTGTCAAATTAAATGTTTTTCATTTCAAATACATCCAGTACTGTACATAGAGAAATGAAATCCTCCAGGATCATTAGGTTCATGTCTGTAAAGTGAGACACTAGCATTGTGACAGTGCAGCACTGACCAGTAGACATGTGTGATAGTTCTATACTAGAAAACACTGTGCATGTGTGATTACATTATGCATTTGGTAAATAAGCCGCAGCTATAACTGTAAGAAAAGTTTTTGGCAAGAGGCTAGTGGGTGGATTAATGGGTATGTTAGTGGGTCTTTTTCTGTATTTACAACACTTGAATTTCAAATATTCTGCTAATCAGTGATGGACAAAGAACACAATTTATGCACTTTCTCTACCGCAATCTTACTGCATTTAAAGTAAAACTTCTCCTTTACAATTTCTGTTTGGGTAAAAGTACAAAGGTTCTTGCTTATAGATGTACTTGAAAATCATGAGACTTTTCTTTCTCCATTAAAACTCACTTGAGAACCATAGGGTTACTTAATTGGCAAAATATAAATTATCTTCTGCAAAGAATGGCATGTCCTTCTGAAATGTAGTGATGTAAAAAGTAGGATATTATACAATAACATGCAGTGAATTAAAGGTTTTCCAATATTCTCTGATAAAGCGCATAGGTGAACTTAATGTACATATGTATGTAAGAGCAGTCATAATGAAAAAAAAAATACCCCCTTACTGTTCTTCTTCTTCTTTCGGCTACTCTCATTAGGGGTCGCCACAGCGGATCATCCATCCTCCAACTATCTGCATGTCTTCCTTCACCACATCCATAAACCTCCTCCTTGGTTTTCCGCTTTTCCTCCTCTGCACATGTTCAAACCATTTCAATCGCGCCTCTCTCACTTTGTCTCCAAAACGTCCTACATGTGCTGTCCCTCTAATAAACTTGTTTCAAATCCTGTCCATCCTCATCACTCCTAACAAAAACCTCAACATCTTCAACTCTGCTACCTCCAGCTCCACCTCCTGTCTTTTACTCAATGCCACTGTCTCTAAACACAAATCATTTCTGCTAACACTTCTTCTTCCTTCTTCACTTCTTCACCCACTCCACCCTGCCTGCACTCTTTTTTTTTTTCTTCACTTCTCTAACATACTCTTCATTATTTTGCACTGTTGACCCTAGGTACTTGAACTCCTCCACCTTCTCCACCTCCTCTCCCTGCAACTGCACTACTCCACTGCCCTCCCTCTCATTCACACACATGCACTCTGTCTTACCCGTACTGACATTCATTCCCCCTCCTCTCCAGCACAGACCTCCATCTCTGCAGGCTCTTCTCATACTCCCTACTCTCACCACAAATCCCAACATCATCCGTAAACCATGCTAAAACCATCGCCACCGCAAACAGGAAAGGGCTCAGGGCCGATTCTTGATGCAGTCCCACCTCCACCTTGAACCAGTCTGCCGTTACTTACTGGTAAATACTGCTTTTAAGGACACTGCCATGGCTTTACATACCTCAACTTGTTACAGTAGATAGCTACTTTTATATATTCACTTTTCTGTGTATACTGTACACCAAAGCCACTGAAAACGATTATATAACTAACAAAATAAGACAGCTCAATTACTGGACTATTTACTAGGGCTCTTTTACTGGTCACGTGGGAGACAAGCTTGGGACAGCTAAAACAGGGCCCTTTATTTTCTTTTACTATGTTCTTTGTTTTTAAGTTGTTTTTTTCACTTGCATGCACACACACACACACACACACACACACACACACACACACACATACACACGGCTCTGTGCTACTCTGCTCATCTTCCCTTTTTCTCCATGTTTCTGCTTATTTAAAAAAAAGATCCTGCACATATGTATGGTAGTTCCCTACCACTCACTTTTCTCTAGCCCTGCCCTTCATTCACAAACTAGCACTTGACCATGCCCCTATCTAAATATCTTACCTTTTGTCATTACAAATAAAATAATAATTATAGTTATTCATTGGGGTGTATCGAGTTCCCTCACAAACATAAGTGGTGGACTGCAAGTTTGTTTGGTCTTACATTTTTCCATTATTTCATTTTATTTAATCAATTTAATTTGTGACTTAATTTGGAATTGAATTAATTACTTAATATAAACAATATAATAGTGTATTGGATTAACATGATTTATTCTATTTAATTTTGATGTATATTTTTTGTTAAAATATTATTTTATATTATTTTTATTATATATTATTATAAGCAGGCATTTTATTAAATTTGTATAAATTTTTAAAAATGTAAGTTGTTTATGTTTACAAATATTAATAATAAACTGCGTGAAAAATAAATAAATAAAAGCAGGGTTTTTTTTTGTATTTCTTTCCCCAAATGTCCTAAAATAAACAAAAAAACGAGCGGTGACTTAAAAACTGAGGTACGTTAATTTTGAGTACCGTACAGCCCTAGTTATAAATTCTTTGTGCATGAGATGAGTTAAAATGATTGAAAAATGTATTTGATAGTAGTGCTGCAACTAATGATTATTTTGATAATTGATTAATTGGGCAATTCTTTTTCAGATTAATCTGATAAAAAAAAAAAATAAATAATAATAATAAGAAATTTAATGTCTTGCTTATTATAAAAACTTTCATTCATTATTGTATAAAAGTGTACTTAAAAAAAAAATATGCAAAAGCCACATATTAAGTTTAACTATCTCTAATCTTGAAATTCTCTACAAAATCAGTGATTTTGTCCGCAGCTTTAAAAAAGACGTGCTCCACTACCTGCTCTACATGGCCGCTGCCCAGGGACTTTTTGAACGCACTGTATATAAATACAAATATAAAAATCTACTTCAAATTACTTTAAAAACGGTAACCGCACTGTACAGTGTTTTCTTTATGGTTTAGTTTGAAATGATCCCAAACTTTGAAAACGCTTTGTATTGTCCTTCAACCTGAATCATTTCCTAGACCCTCACAGTTTTCTCACCGTTCCTTAATTTTTCCATTCTGCAGCATCTTCTGTGTTACCTGTCCAGTGCGGTCCAGATTTTAGCGGGTGGTGCGACAGTAATAATGGTCTGTGGGAAATAGTGTTTCGTTAAGTGGACTAAACAAATAACTTTATTTGACTCTAAGTATTTTTGAACCCCAGCCACTCTTAGTGCCGGTCCCAAGCTCGGATAAATGGGGAGGGTTGTGTTAGGAAGGGCATCCAGCGTAAAAACGTGCCAAATCAAACATGCGGATGATCCGCTGTGGCGACCCCTAATGGGAGAAGGCTTGTTGTATTGTACGCAATGGACCGTGTTTGTCCTCAAATAAAAGTGATCATTATTATCATTATTATAGATGTGTATGCAGACAAAAGTCTTGATGCTACCGTGTTTCACAGCATTTTATGAACGTGTGAAAATGCTGGTTGGTTCTGATTATTATTAGCAAGTTATTGTTGGTGATTAGTTTAATTGAATCCATCACTATGTTGCGAACGAGTGGATTGTGCAACCTGATGCTCGCGAGTCATGCCAGAACAAGTCTAGTATGACTGTCACGAAGTTAGCAAACAGTTTACACTATAGCACTTCATTAAACTGTAACAGTTTTACATGATAAGGATTATACAGTTTTTGCTCAACATGCTGATGTCCCGTAATCACAAAATAACAATATATTGTCTCAATTTAATGTCAAGTCATCTTAAAATTCATCTACATTATATAGACATTAGTTTATGGAAACCTGACAATATGACTTGTATGTGCTTCTTGAAAATTCTATTCCAGATTTAGTCCCTATTTACTGTTATAATAAACGCCACTCTTCTGTGAGGATGTTCCACTACATTTTGGAGTGTAGTTGTGGAGATAAGTGATCATTCAGCCACAAGGGTGTTAGTAAAGTCAGGTACTGATGTGAGAGAGAACTCCTTGGGTGCTGTCAGTGTTCTAATTTGTTCAGTAGGATTCATACTGCAACCCATTTAAACTATATCTTCATGGAGCCCACTTTATACAGAGAAACAGATTTGGGTCTCCTAGTTCAAATAAAGAGAAATTTAATGCCACTGCATCCAAAGACGCATGCAATTTTGTGCCTCTGTAAAAAGGACATTGCTCCTAATCACATACTCTGGTGCTCATGATATTTTTCACTCTCCGGTGTTTGTAAGGTTTTAGAGATTTATAATCACACTCTTTGTGTCAAGCAAATGAGGAAGGGTTCCCTGTTGAGTCTGATTCTTATTGGGATTTTTTTAGATGGTATGGTAAGAAATCCCAAGAAGAACCAGACTGAACAGGGAACCCTTCCTCATTTGCTTGACACAATGTCATGTTTTGCTTTGGGACAATGACCTTTGTTAGAAGTATGTGGGAGATCGAACGGTTCAGGGTAAGAAAGAACAGTGGAGCAGCAACCAGTTTAAATAAAATCAGGTTCCTTAATTAGATTGTTGGCACTTTCATTCGCGTGTGCCAAAGCCAAAAAACAAACTAACCAACCTCTCCAAGTCTCTCCATGTCTATTTCTCTAGCGTCCTTCTTTCACTCTTACCGCTTGTCTCACCAGGCCTTGCCCTTCATTTACTAACCGGCACTTGGCCATGCCCACGCTGCTACAGAGTAACATTTAATTGAATTAAATTAAATTAAACGTTGTAGTAAGGAAAACACAGGTGGCTAAATCCTTTTTTTTTTTTTTTTTTTTTTTTTTAAATTATTTTTTAAAATATTATTAAATATATTTTTTAAAATATGTCTTCCTAAAATTATTTATGAGGCTCCACTGATTGATTCGTTTGTGTATTAGTGAATTAGTTTTTTTTAATTTTCAATGAGAAACAAATTGAGCAGAAATTCAGATTCCAAAATGTGCAGAACTTTCTCCCTCTCTGATTTCATGTCCATGCGAAATGTAGCATCCTGAGGGTATGTTTGGTTTGTTATATGAGCCATGTTGATTTTGCTGTGCATGACCTGTTTGGGGTGTGTGGATGAGTAGTGTTGACATCTCTGGGAGAGCGCCTGAGAACCTCAGGGTCCGACACAGGACGTTTTTACATGCAGCTGAGATACACACCAAAGATAATCATGTAATCTGGAATTAAGTATTGAACATTATAGCATTTGAATAGTTAACTTAATACAGCACTTAATGTTTAAATAAAGAAACAGGACAAATTATCTTTATTATAAATAAACTTTATACCATGCAAGATTACTTCAGAAGGCACGCTGTGAATATAACAATTAGATATGCTGTCACATGCATGTGTTAAAATATACATTTTGTTTCATGCATGGGTTTAACGATACACGTATTTGAAATGAAATTTTTCAGTACAGGGCTTTCGGTTTGGTACATGTGTTCCGAATGCAATCCTTTTTACATGCTGAACACAAACCTCCTAAGGGGTTAAGTATTAAGAAGGGAACCGCAAGTTTATTTAGTCTTCGTATCAAACCTTTATCATTTCTTTTACAATTATTTTAAAACTTACACAGACATGCACATCAGCGCCAGGGGTATAATAAATAAACTAGGGTTAGCGCAGTGTCACTAGGGCTACTTGCTCTGTACCGGAAATAAAATTTGCTTTGCACATAAATGAAAACATTTAAGAATCAATAGCGTTAGCCGCTAACCAGGAAGTGGCTAGATTCAAGATTTAAGATTATTTATTTACAAACATTGTTATATTCAGGATACAGTAAACTTGCAGTGAAATTTAAAGTTTAAAAAATGAAACATTTTGAATTTAGAGTGCTAGCGTTAACCGCTAGCCACTTCCTGGTTAGCGGCTAACATTAGCACTATTGATTCTTTAGTGTTTTATGTCCAGCTTAAAAATGTTTCACTTATAATGAGAAAATACTGAAAAATTTCACATATCAAGGGGGTAAATAAATGAAGGATTGAAGACATTTGTTAAATGGCATTTTATTTAAAATTGTTTTTTAAAACTGTTCAAATGTCGATGATCACAAATGTTAATAACAATAAAATAATTGTGTAAAAAAAATTTTAATTTTATGTTTTGCATTTCTTCTGTGATTTAAAAAACTGAGGTAGATACTGAACCATGAGTTTTGTGTACCGTTACACCTCTAGTTTCATATAATTATTAGTATAATTTATAATATTTCAAGTTGTGTTGATAAACAGAATCACTATCGTAATCAGCTTTTTTTTTTTTTTTTATCTTGTATTTCTGAAAGAGGTGATGCTGCAGTGTGACATTCTTCTGTGGGTCACACCTTTTCACATGATACAAATTCGTATACAACCAAACTTTGGAATGCAGCAAATGTAAAGCTCCTATTAAGCTCCAATCTCCGGTCCAAAGCATTTGCAGGCATATGAATCCAGTGCAAATTTTAAAGTGTTCTGTTATTTTAGATTGTCCTAATGGATGTGGCCTAATATTATAATGAGCACTTTTGAGTGACTTATCGCAAGAAAAATTACCAGTGATGCCAGAGCAACTATATACACAGGACAGAATCGGTATTTAGCCTCCATGTAGCAGCAATGCACAAATATACAGTTATACAGCTGCTGTCCCTCATAGGAAAGGTTTAGCTTTATAGGTTAGGTTTTGCGCTCTAGGTTAGCTTTCACTTTGTAGGTTAGTTTATTTTTCTATACTAGGTCAACTTTGGTTTGCCATGTTGTCTTTTGCTTGCTAAGTCATATTTCACTTGGTCAGTTTTTGTTGGATTTTCTTTTGGTATTTATAATGGTATTTTTTTGTAAATGACCAATGATTGGTGTGAGAAGAGATTTATCCAAACTCGGGCCCACCCATTTTTCATCACAGGGGGAAAAATGGTGATGTTCATGTAGAAATGGTAGAATATATTAATAGGAAATTGTCCCTAAAACTGATGTTAATCTGTTGTTGCAAACATATTGCAGTGATATTTTTGTTCTTTAAAAACTATTAATTCTTTTTCCATTAGTATTTTTCTGTTTGAACATTGCATGAAGGATTTGCCAGGAATGTCACTGATGCTGCTTGAACTTTTTAACTGCGTCTCTTTAGCCTGGCACTTGATGGACAGCCGAATATAACCTCGGGTCATTAAACCCCACCACATTTATTAGGATGTTTTCCCCTTCCTGAACCTTCTGGCCTGTGCCCTGGGAATGTCAGATCATTTTCAGCCTCCCATCTAAATGCATGTCTCTTCTCATTTGGAATGAAATCAAACCAAAAGCAATTAATTCGTATCCATGCCAGTAAGGCATGTGAGACATGTGTAGTACCTCTGGGGCGGTAATGCCATGGATCTTGGAATTCTGTAGGACTCCTAAATTAATTCTGTAATGGATTTCTATAGCTTTGTTGAAATATGGTGGAGCTCCTGTATACATTTTGACAATTCAACCAACATGCTACAACATGCATAACCTGACAGTCTTTTTATTCATTATCCAACTGTGGCAAGAAAAAACTCAATTGGAAATCTAGAGAGGAACCAGGCTCAAAATGGGAACCCATTCTAATTCTGGTGAAATGGAGTGTGGTCATAAATTAATGAAACATTACAAACAACGGATAGTTAAATGGTGCGATTTGTGACAGTCTTGTACAGTCAGTTGGAGTTGTGGATCCAGGTGCTCCAGAGCAACTCATAAGTTAGCTCAACATCTGAGATTTTTATAGATTCAACACCTCCATTGCAGAGTTTTTAAATGTTTAATAATGGAGAAACAGCATATGTACAATGTTTTTTTTTTTTTTGAGTGTTAAGACGTTGTTTATCCTCAAAGTCCAATGTTCAGCCTAGCAATAGCCGCTATATTGGAATAAATACACAGGAATTGGACAGTAAATGAATGGGGAAAGGTCCTGTGTACAGATGACTTCACATTTGACATCATTTGGCTCAACAGAAGAACTTCTATAAGAGAGAACAGTAGAGATGATGTTACCTGACGTTCTTACACCGACAGTCGAACATAGAGGAAGATCTTAATGGTTTGTGTTTGTTTTAGAGCAGGGAGGGTTGGAAACTTAAAATGGGCAGAAGGAATACAGAACCAACATGGCTATCATTACATATTTCAGTTCCATGCAATTCCGTCTGGCTGCGGTTAACTAGAACCAAATTCACAATAAAAGACAATGACCCGAAGCATACATCCAAGCTATGTAAGCATTATTTAACCATTTGGTCTGGGTGTTATTTATCACCAAACCCAAATGCTATTTAACTGCTCTGGGCTCAGCTGGGTCAGAAAGACATAACCAACTACCAAAGACCACCTTTGGTAAGTTTTATAAACGGCATGGGAAAGTATTTTAGCTGAATGTATGGAATGTATGGAAGAACTAACTGCCAAGAGTGTGTAAAAGCTTTTCGTCATGCTAATGGGGGGGTTTCACTGAAAATAAATTTTACCATCTGTACATTTATATATTTGTTAGGTTACGGTAATTTGTAATACCATTAAAATACCTAGGGTTTTTTTGTGCATAAAAATAAAAGGAACATTTTCATGTCTTTTAAGAAAACAGTAAAGGCAAGATGTTGACAGGGACTGTAGTTAAATTTTATAGTGTGGAAGGTCCATGAAACAAGTTTCTGGTATTACTTGGGCAGATATAAACAGTTGCTCTCATCAGCCTCTCTCTTTTTTAATTGAAGTTGTTATAAAAAAAAAGAAAAGAGCACTTTTAACTTTACCTTGTCAATTTTCTTTTGTCAGAAATAATGCTAAGAGCAGAATTAATGAAATTAAATAAAAATAAAATTTGATTTAAGGTTCACTTCTGACAAAGTGCTGACTCTGGAGATTTAAATAAAGGTCCCCTTACAGAAAGAGAAATATAAACCTGTAATTTGCAGTCACAGTTTTTCAAAGCTGCTGTTAAAGAAGATTAATTAGCGTCTTAAGCAAAATTCAGCAGTGCTGTAGTATAAGAAGGCCATTAGACGCAAAATTACATCTCCTCTCACACCCTGTGCTCAGCAGTCCAATGTGGCGCTAATCCTCTTTATCCTTTGTCCTGGATTGACACATTTCACTGTGCTGACCTTAAAGGGGAAAAGCTTTGCCTGTACTCATATTCTGGTGATGTGGCCATCATAAATAGCAACTTTCTTATTGACAGGACCAGGTGGGAATATATTTGTATAAAGACCTGACAGCTTGAAAATATATTCCTTAAAATAGTTCAGCAGTTACCTTTCATGAATAGTTGGTGCTGAGGCTTTTCTTTTTTTATTTCTATGAATTATCTTACATTTTTTTGTTGTTGTTGCATTAGCATGTTTTTGTCAAATGTTTGTTTAACCAATCAGACAACAATATTAAAACTGATTGAGCATGATTTCATGTGCATCATGCTAAATGGTGGCTAACAGCTTCGGTTATCAACCACATATCACGTTTGGTTTAGACATTCTTTGGAAACATTATTATTATTGTTGTTGTTATTTATTTGAAGAAGTATTTTGAGTGACTTTTATACATACCGTTTGTCATTTAGCAATGCTAATATTCCTATATAAAGGAAGCTGCTGTCAACTAGCTTCTAATTGACAATGTTAATTAAACCTTTTAGACAATGATTTCTAAAAGGTTAATGAAAAATGCTACAGCTAATAACAATGAGCCAAAGTCATTAGCTGTAAGTAGCTCAATACACATTCTAATTAGTGCTTATTTTTTGCAGTAATTGTTAACCACATTGCTTTAAACATTCATTTGGTAAATTAATTAATTAATTTTAAAAAAGGTTTTATATTGTGAATAAACTTTCAGACTTCTCAGACTTGCTTCAAAATGAAGTGAAAAATTAGCAAACCGAGCTGAACTCATACAAGTTTTAGAGGTGCTCGTTAGAATGTAACGTCTGGTGGATCCCCTGTGCGGAGGGTCCCACATAGGGGCCAATCAGGCATACACAGCTGGACAAGCCTCACTGATTAATCCTATAACCTAGAGCCAAAGCCTCAGGCAACCAATCAGAATTAGAACAGTGTTTAAAGGAGAGAAGTTTGGTTCTAATCCTGCAATCAAGGCAAGGTTT
The DNA here is from genome assembly GCA_024362625.1 of Silurus asotus. Lineage (NCBI taxonomy): Eukaryota > Metazoa > Chordata > Actinopteri > Siluriformes > Siluridae > Silurus > Silurus asotus. The sequence continues at coordinate 8,215,051 of MU551617.1, forward strand.
CAACTCCCAATTCTTCACCAAAAAAAAATAATTAAATATGTTCACTCACCCATGACTTTCAACTTGAAATCAAATTAGCATGGTTGCATGTGCTGTGTAATGTTCCCCTGCAATATACATACACTATGCGTGGTTAAATCTATAACATTGATCACATTGAACATCATGCACGATGTTATAGCTGCTCAGGCCTGTAACTGTTAAAACACAAATAAAGTAGCTTTTCCTGAGCTTTACTTGTTCTGACTGAGCAAACAGAAGACACGCTTTCATGGAGGCGTGCATGTTTTTTCCACTTCGCATGTCGAATGTCCCAAGGTTGAACATGAAGTTTTTTACGACCTAAACGACAACAACATGCCGCTGAATAGTGAGTCTGAGCACATTCGCAGAAACGTTTGAACCCAGAACCCTAGACATGGATGTACATATGCTTATTAGAAACTGATTGTCAAATGTTTATACGCAAAAAAAAACACCCTTCCTAACGAGTGTATGATATGCCACATGATGAGTTGAGTTTGCTAAACAGTGCACATGTTTAAGAATCTCCAATCACTGTGTCACACTTGAATGAGCACAAAGACTCATGCTACACTTCAAGAGTGCTTTAGTTTTCCCTCTGGTGAAGCTTGAACAGGTTCGCTGTGGAAGCCTACAACAGAACTTTCGGAAAACCTGGACCAGTTTTTAATTGAAACACAGAAACCAAAGTCAATGAATGAAAAGAGTGGAACTATTTAATGTAAGACTACATATATGACTATAAATGAAGTACACTTTTGTAAATTGGGAAACCTTTGGAATCTAACAACCTTTAAATAAATCCTCCAATATGGGGATTGTTTTAAAGAGAGCTCTTAACTACCAAAAAGGACCAATAGGCAAATATGTATTTTTTTTTTAATAATTTAATTAAATTTTTTTATAAAGACTGTAGTATAAGTGTTGTAAGAGCCTACTTAAGTACCACAATAAATATAGCGCGTAAAATCTTCATAAAATTACTCAAGAACCACTCAAGTTTTCTCCTTACGTACAAAAAAAGAAGCATTACAAAAGTCCATGAAGAACCTTTTCTGTTCTCCAACTAATCCCAGAAATATCCAGTTAATATACAGTATGCACATTAGGAGCAAGCGTTCTTTAATGGTTCATTGTGCAATTAAGGAATATAGAGCTCTTTACTTTGTATGATTTTATTGTGAAAACCCTTATTTTTGGCTGGCAAAATTCTATTTATTTATTAAAGTATTGCCTACTTTATAAATTTTTTTCCTATTATGATCATGTGATGCTTTAAAACATGTTAGACATATAAAGAATGTTAAAGAAACCAACCGAATCACAAGTTCTCAGATTCCTCCATGACTCACACACCCTCCTGAGCTCTGCTTTTTATGCTGCTGCATGAATCACCGTCTCCCAAACTCCTCTGCAGGGTTTTGTGGGACGTTTCAGCATGTTAAAAGGTTTCGCCCGAACCTCCTCAATGACGCATCACAGATTTGGGCGCCAATTTAGGTAATCCATTCGAGGGCTCATACAGTACATGATGTCATACTCTGTCACATTCTGGATCTCCTAAATATCAAAATTACAACATTCGAGGCTTGGTTTCTCTGCCAGTTCCAAAAATAACATTGTTGTACAACATTTTTATTTATTAAGGACTGTCATGCACTTTTTATCCAATTACATTTTATGGAATGTCTGCGAGTCATACGTGCGTGCATAGATTCGCAAGAAACATGACATGCCTTTCCAAGAAGAGATTCTGAGGTCATGTGTAAAGTCTAGGTTGTTGTCATGTACAAGGGGCATGACTAAGGTCAGGTAATTTCTTATAAACCGTAAGTCAGACCAGGCTGAATTTTTATGTACTATTTATTTATTTTTTTTTTTTTCATTCATTCGAAATAATGGCCATTATATAAACAATAGATTTTAGCAGCTGCTTGAGTAGCTTAAGATTTAGTGATCATAATCTAACGTGAATGATATATTCAAGTACTGATCTATTATTAATTGTTGAAAAGGCACTCAATTTGGCAAAAAATATATCTGGATATCTGGAAAAATATGATATAAAAGAAAAATTGCTTCTTTCTGCTTTATTCTTTTATTGAACCTTTAGAATTTATTCATTCTCAAGGTGGACTTTTATCTATTTTACACTGAGGAGAGCCTTCTTTCTTGTTTACTTTGCCATAAAACCCGGATACTTTAATCTTCACTATCTCTGGAGCTTAAACATAGTGACAACGAGGTGACAAAAAGCCCATTATTCTGAACCCCTGGTCCACCAATTGTAAACCTAGTTTAAACCAAGTTTAACTAGGCGGCTTGCTCTATACATAGTTCTGTTTTTTCCCCCAAACATCTCTTGTGTATGATTTATGGGGCCACTGTGAACTTGGGAACTGTCAGTGCTGCAGAAATGTTTTGTAGCTTTCCCAACGATCCTGGGGACCTCAACACAATCATTCTCAGAACCCTGCTTGCAGTTCCTTCCAGTGAGGTGTCATGGCATGGTTCTTGCTTTGATATGCATTTTTCAGTCATTACACAACATAGCGCTACATAACAGAACACAGCGCTAAGGACTATAGTAAGTTGTTCTTGCTGCATGAAGTGAAAACAGACAACACAAGACAGTGTGGGACAGATACACAAAACACAAAATACTGCCACCCATAAACCCACTGTATAATGTGTTGATAAAAATAACTGTATACAAGTGTTTACTTATAAATAAATACAAAATGTAAACAGTAAAGATTATGTAAAACAGCAACAGCAGCAGTTCATATATATACAGTACAGACCAAAAGTTTGGACACACCTCATTCAAAGAGTTTTCTTTATTTTCATGACTATGAAAATTGTAAATTCACACTGAAGGCATCAAAACTATAAATTAACACGTGAAATTATATATGGAATTATATACATAACAAAAAAGTGTGAAACAACTGAAAAATGTCATATTGTAGGTTCTTCAAAGTAGCCACCTTTTGCTTTGATTACTGCTTTGCACACTCTTGGCATTCTCTTGATGAGCTTCAAGAGGTAGTCACCTGAAATGGTCTTCCAACAGTCTTGAAGGAGTTCCCCGAGAGATGCTTGGCACTTGTTGGCCCTTTTGCCTTCACTCTGCGGTCCAGCTCACCCCTAAACCATCTCGATTGGGTTCAGGTCCGGTGACTGTGGAGGCCAGGTCATCTTAGTTATAATAAAATAATATAAAATAAATAAAATGGTGTTGAAGACATGGATGTGTGCGAATCGAAATGAGTGTGTGTTTAAGGTGTGTTTTATTCCAAAACTTGTCCAATCGATTTACCACAGATGGACTCCAATCAAAGTGTAGAAAGATCTCAATGAGATGATCAAGAGAAATAAAATTGGCCTAAGTTAAGTGTCATAGAAAGGGAAAAACTTGTCATTGTTGGATTCCAGTTTTTTCTTTTTAATAAAGTTTCAAAGACTAAAGTGGGATACCAATTAAAGCATGAACTTAAAGCTACAATATAACCAAATGCCAAAAAAGTGAAACGGTTTGAATACTTTGTGAATGCACTGGGTTTACCTCCCACTGAAGCTTTTAGTTGCTCAGCAGGCTAGCTATTGAATATACAATTTTTTTTCTTCATCGCTGTGGGTCTGCAATTAAGCATTGAACCAAAGTGTCACTGTATCTGTCACAGTTCTGGAACAGAAGCTGTATAGCTCTTATTCACAAGCATATTGTGTGTGCATGTCCTCGATGTCTTCTATATCATGTCTTACCAACCAATGTCAATTAATTATTTGTTGCCACACTGCCAGTCATTGTGCGTTTAGACACACCCAATTCTGATATACTTCATTCTAAGTGTAAATAGTGTTTATATACAGTGCATATATATAAAAATGCTTATTAAAAGTATGTGGACACCTGTCCATAACCCCCTTATATTTACACAGCTTCCTAAATGTCCTTTTATGCTTTTAAAAATGAGATTTTCCTTCAAAGTAACTATGAAGCCTATGACTGACTGTAAATGTGCCTCTGCACAAAGTGAAGACAAGGATTTATTGAGGTCAATGTGGAGCAAATTGAGTGACCTGCACAGAGCCCTGTCCTCAACCTCACTGAACATCTTTTGGATGAATTGGAACAAAGATTTTGAGCCGGACCGTCTCTCACGTGGCAAGTGGCCAAAATTGCAAGCTCTGAATTGCTACAAATCCCCACTGTGCATCTACTAAATGGAGGCTCTTATATTGCTCTAAAACAGTGCTCATGGTATTGCAATGGTTGTTCAATACTCAATACAAGTTATACAAATACAAGTATTTACATATGTTCAGCCATATAGTGTGTATATTTCTTAAATCTTTGCTCAGCTAATGGATTTAACACCACATTGGCAGCCTAACTGTGTTTAAAGAAGCGAAATAAAAAAGGGCTATTTTGGAATTTTAAGATGACTCAAACTCCTTCAAATTCTTTTCTAGTCTATTAATAGAACAAAGAAGGCTATTTTGTGAGGTCTTTGGCGCAGTTCAGGTCTCCAGAAGAATGTGAGACACGGTTCAGTGCATGCCACAGGGGAGAAAAAAACATCTATTTTTAGCACTTCATTCTTTTGCCTTTACAGGCATAAGCTTGTGTTTTGCTCGATTGTGACCCTTTCGCTCTCTGTAGCTGTTCCACATCTCCTGTAAACTTATCCTCATCAATCTTCTGCATGGAGCTGTGGAACATCTCCCTGGAGTCCTCCTGCTTAGACAGAGCGTCTGTGTAGGCTACTAGGGGACGTAGACTTGGTGGAGAACAGAGACAGACGAAGAACAACATGTTTTTGGGTTGTGTTTAAAAGGGTCAATATGCTGGGAAACAATGATGGAGGTTTAATGCTGGATGAAGTTGTCCAGTGTGGAAAATCCATCTTTTATCACATGCATGTGGTTTCCTGGATCATTAAAATTAGTTGTATAGTCATTATGCATAATAATGCTAATAGCTGGCTCCAGATTGCTTGTTATTCTCTGAAAATGTGAATTGTTCTTAGACTTTATCTGTATGGACTTCATTAAGAAATTTATAACAAGCTATTAAAAAAAAAAGGTTTCTGGGAATATTTGTCAAATGTATTTTGTTGGCGTTGTGTTTCTACCTAATAAGAGATACAGTTAGTGTTTTCAAAGATTTCGCACTGGCACAGTATAACAGTCTTAGCACTTTAAATATGTGCAACTGGTTGTAAGGTCGGTAGTTAAACAGGGACTAGCATATTGTTTTGGTTTATTGTGTTTTTAGCTAGAATATAACTATTCCAAACAGATTTGAATTGAATTTTTAAAGCCCATTACATTCATTATTTAAGCACTTAATTTACTGGGATGATGTTAAACCGGGATAATTACTGAATAGCTACTGAACTTAAAAATAAATTGTGTTTAGAAAGAAACGTGTAAAACATAAAAATTTAGTTAGTTTAGAAAAGTGTTTATTTAAAAATCTACATCTGATTAGGATGCTCAGTTATGTGAACTTTAGATTAAAAGAAAGCAACCCAAATGAAACCCATTAAAGAAGACAAAGAAGAATAAAACAAGGACGAGTTAGTGTGTGCCTATTGTGGTCCTTGTGCTGCAATGGCCGAGCTGCATTATTGGAAGACTTGGTGCAAATCATGCTTAGGAGGTGATATTTTACCATTAATTCAATTCAGCAGTTGATAAATAAGTCCCAGTGTTCATATGGACAAAATGCAGTCAGTCAACTAAGTCCTGTTTTGTTGCTGCTGGTCATAGCATGAGGTTAATGTAGCTAAGAAGTAATGGAAGCTTTCAGTATGGCAGTGTGCCTGAAACATTACATATTCTGTTTAAAACATGTCTAGTTGCATACTTCAGGAAGTAAAGAGCACTCATTTCTTTCTCCAGTTGTGTGCATGTTTGTTACATGATGAATGTTCTCTGTCTGAGTTTGAGCAGTATTTTGTCTGGTATGTCTTAGCATTGCAGTTTTATCCTGCTTTTTTTTGGTGAGGGGGGTGCTCACATGGCTTCTCCATGACTGCTTTTGCAGTTAAATTCATGACAAACAGCTAAGACTTTTTGGTAATCTGGAGTGAATTTAACAGCTGTTGTTTATCTGGACTGAGACTTTCTCCAGGCCTCCCCTGCAGTTCTGCATGGTTCTTTTCTATATGGTTCTCAAGAGACGGGTCTCATCCAGAGAGTAGAGATAATGTAGAACGCTTGGCTTCAGCCTCTCCATGCATTTTATTTATTTTTCCCACCAGTGTGCCACATGCCTGTAGCGCTTTTAACAAGATTTAATGGATATTTAATACACTTTCACCCCAAGGAAATACAGAAAGTTGGGAACATGACATGTTTTGCAATAATGAACTATTCAATGCTCAGAAGTCACACTGTTAATCTGACTTGAGAACTAGCTGATCATTTCTTAATATATTTTTGTCTCTTCTCCTGGCATTTCTTGCTAACAATGCAGTCAGAGACACTGACAAACTTTGCTCTTTTGCTAACTTGATTAGCATATCATTTTATGCTCGTGTTTCTTTGACAGGTTTCATTATCAGATCAATTTGCTGAAGATTTGCTTGTTAAGGATTTTATTTCACAGGTGCAGTTTTTTATTTTTATTTATTTTTTTTATCTTTCGAATCCATTCGAAATCAATCATTCTCAGTCATTGGTCAGTAACACAAGATTTGGGATGATACACAAGGCTTTCTATTGCTTTGAAAAATGTGAAGTAATACGAAACTTCTCCTGCTTTGTTCACGATGATCTAAATAGCTTCTTAATCTCTAAATAAAGCTTGTTATTCTTTTCTCATGCTCATAGGCAGGCTTTTTGTTTCTTTTTATCTCAGTTTACAATAGCAAAACAGCAATTTTCCATTTAGCTAAAATTAGCACCCGCTTCCAGAAAGCGCCAGTTTGAAACCAGACAATGCCACAGTTACCCATGGTAGTTCAAGAATTCAAAATGGGGAGAGATGACTTACTCTCACCTCGCCTATCATAAGCATCAATGAGCTCATGTATGAAGGAAGAAGGAAGATAGCTTTTAATCATAATGAGCTTACCACATGCATGGCATTTTGAATGTAGTTGGCTTGTTTTACATCTCTTGGATGGGATAGTTACACTACTAGGTATTTAAAGGCTGTGATACGGCAGGGAATAGCTGGCCTGACAGTCAGAATTACCCAAGACCAAATTAGGGAACACATTGGGGGGGAAGCTAATTGACAACTCTAAGCAATTGCAAGTCAGCTCAAGCATACTGATGAGCACTAGGATTTGCTTATGATATTCATGAGTAGTGAGAGTGGCTCACTGGAAGATGTAAAGTGGTAGCATGGTTTTCATCATTAAAACGTGTTTGTTGTATAAGCCACTTGTGTGTAGTGTATAGATTCATTATTTTATTCTTTTTCATGCTTTTTTTTTTTTCCTCCTACAGTCTTACCACCATATCAGAAATTTTGACTAGCAAACGAGTGAATGCGAACATGAAACAGACTTATTCGGGTCAAAGACGGGTCTTTTCTCAATCTGGACTGCCTCAGCCTGGAAACATGAGAAGCTGCTGGTCTGAAAGCTGAACAGCCCCCCGACCGGTTCACACGCCGTATCGTTGCTTCGTGAGCACTTGATCCACTTGGCTTTCATTTAGGTGCAGAAACTTGAGCTTCCAGCACAAGTGCTGTTTTTGTTAAAGGAATCGTTTCCCTCTTTGGCATTTAAATACAGGCGATCACCAGAGACATGTCGGGTGTCTGAATTTTGACACTAGATTTCTGCTGCAGCTACTGAACAGGGCTATGCTGTAGTTGTAAAGCTAAAAATGTAATTAAAGCAAATAGCTGCCACAGTAGCATGCAGTGAATGTGTGTGTGAATCATTCCTTAGTGGCATCGCCTCATTCTTCTCCATGTAGTTGTTCAGATGCACTTACTGACTTAACTCTGTTTTTGAGTAGTGATTGAGGCAAATATGATAACACTATTTAAGAGTAGCAGTTCTGAAAAGGCATGTCCGAAAGAACTGGGCGCTCAGGTGAAATCTCACTTTGAAGTGGCAGTTGCTGTTGGTTTGATTGTACCTTAGCTAAGTAGAATTGGGTGGTTGCAACCCATTGCTTCAAAAACAATTTTGCACAGTTTTGTTTAGCTTTAAGGGACAACAAATCTTAAAAGTTGCAGTAGGAATTCTTCAGGAGCAGGTGGAAATTTTTCTCTTAGCTTTGACAAAGTTTTAGCAAACAAAAAAAAACCTTCAGAGATGTTTCCCAGCATGGTCTTGTGAACTTGACTTTACAGTTGACTTCATCTATACCGGAATATGTTTGGCCATCACACGTATATTTGTGCTTGCTGGACATCCCATTCAAAAACCATGAACATTGATCTATAGATAAGCATTTAGAAGCCCCACTCAACATATTTTTGGTCAAAGACATTTAAATTTCACAGTAATAGCATTTAGATTTGATTGCAGCAAATCGGTCAGGGCACAAATTCTACATTGTGACCTTGCCTGTTTATATGCTTGATTGTACGCGGTGATTATTAATGAGTTGCTAAAACATCTGTTATACGATCGATAGTAGGGGTGTCCGCATACTTTTGACCATGAAGTATATAGCTGGGTAGTTCTAATTAAAGCCATTATATTTATTTGATTAAATTAAACTTTATTGACATTGTGCAAGGTACATGTACAGAGCCAATGAAATGCAGTTATCTAACCAGAAGCGCATAAGTGGCCTATTTACAATATATAAATAGCAGTGTGATAAATAAGTCTATGGGGGCCATATGTACAGGGGTAAGAGTGAAAAATGTACAGAAGGTGCAGGTAATAGTGTATATGTGTATATATAGTAATATACAATATAGCGTGCAAAGATTGTGCATAGATGTCGGGAGAACATGCCCAAATGACATGATATTATGTACAAGTATGAATGTTGTATGATATATTATATACAATATAAATATGGGTGGAATATACGGTAGTGAAGTTATGAATGGTGTGAGAATATATAGTAGAAAAGCACTGCAATTATTGTAATAGGGGAGAATTTTTATTTATTTACTAAACTTTATGAACTAGACAAATGCTCAGGTATATTAATGTATTTAAAGTAAGATGCTCTTGATAAGGGCATCTGCCAAAAACTGTAAATATCATAAATGGTACAAAGTTGTAAAGTCTTAAGTGATACCCAGGTGACATATTCAGGTAGGGGGTGTTGTTTGAAACTGGAGATGTTATAATATTTGCCTTTAATGAAAAAGTAATGGTTCAGTTTGCTAAATTGTAGCTATACATGTATTTTCCTAGCTACAGTAATGTTTTAGAAAGCGGTACAATGAATGAAATGTTCTTCAGTAAGTGCAAATCCCATATTGCAATATTACTTTAGAAAATGTACCCCTTTTACATCTTTTTGAGCTAAAGTGCAAAACTTCTTGGTGTGGAATCTATACAAAGACGAAATGTAAAAGTGCATCATTATACCATTTTAAGAAAAGAGCTTTCTATTGTTACAGAACCTTCAACGCGATTAATGTATTCACTTCAGCATAGCTGGAACAGCATGTTTCTCTGAAATGTAGTGAGTAAGTAAAACTAAGGCGGTACATACAAAAATGTGGTCTAGTAAAAATTTCTCAACATTAAATTTAACCAATAAAATACTATAAAAGTGATTTAAATGCAGTAACAATGTAAAAATAATTTCTTACTGTTTAGCACTTGTAACTACAGTGTTGGATTTTTCTTTTCAATGTTTATTGATGTTTGTTTAATTACTTTGGATGTAAAGCTATTTAAAATACACTTTATAGACAAAAGTATTGGGAGACCTGACTTTTCCAGCCATATGCGGTTCTTTCCCGAGCTGTTACTACAATGTCAAAGGCACACAATTGTAAAGGATGTTCTCGGATGCCGTTGCATTGAATTTTCCCTTCACTTTAGGTCACTCAAACATGTTCCAGCATTATTGTGCACAAAGTGAGGTTTATAATGAAGATTGGGTTTTCCATGAGTTGGAGTAAAAAATCTTGTGGAATAGAAAATAATTGTGTGTGGTTGTTTTTGTAAAATGTGTAATTTTTTTGAAGGACGTCATTGTGGAAACATTGTTAAAAAGTGTGTATGTTGGAGGACGGCATTTTGCGGTTTATAAAGACAATCCTCTTGGTTTATTCTTGGCTAAAAAAATCACAGTGTTGAGGAAGAATTCAATCAGATAGCAGTTAAAAGTTTACATGAAGCGGTGGGTGGAGGCAGTTTGTTCTTCCCTGATGGTATTTCTAGTCTTTCTGTAGTTTTCCCAATGAGGTTTAAGTGCAAATGGATTTACAGTGCTTTTAACATAAATGCACCAGGGTCCCAAAACTTCAAGTGTTTACTTCAGTACTGTTAGTTTTTAGCTTAGATCTGACTAGAAATGGGGCATTTAGAGATAAGCATAAAGAATAAATATTTAGATTAGAAGTGGGATTGAGGAATGGATATCGTTTCCTGTATGGAGCACTAACATTACTCAGGGTGGGACTTACACACAGGGTTACACACTGATTCAGTCAAGGTTGTTTATAAAGTGTTGAGTTGCATATCTTCCTTTTTCCTGAGCTACATCACAGGCTGCATAGTACACTAAGCGCATGTTTATTTTTGCCCAATCTGTATGGTCATGTTTTTTCAATCATCAGATGGAGAATTATTTTACCTTTTTTCCGATTTAATACATTTTATTTGTATAGCACTTTTAACAACGAACCTTGTCTCAAAGCAGCTTTGTAGAGATAATGTGGTTATAAAAAGCAATATGATGTTCTTTATAAGTGTAAATTTGTACCCTATGAGTGAGCTGGTGGTGACTGTGACAAGGAAAAAATGCACCAGGGTCCCAAAGATGGAGGAATAAGGAAGAAACCTTGAGAGGAACCAGGTTAAAGAGGAAACCCATCCTCATCTGGGTTGCACCGAATGTCTATTTATTACAGATAAACAATGTTAAGGTGTGCAGTGATGGTGATCAGAAACAAACTGTAGTCTTGAAGTCTGTAGTCAGTGTAGCATACTGTTGACATGCACTACAGTCCAAATCCTATCCCATTTTTTTTATTGATTGTATAGATTAGCAGCTGTCTAACATTGTCTAAAACTAGATTAGGATAGTTTGGTGTTACAGGCTAAGGTAAGGCACAACTAAGATATACACTATAAAGCTATATGTGGCTATATGTGATTCTTCCAGGCATACAGTTGTATTGGATGTCTAAACATCCTCTATACTTAAATCTGAAGGCCAAAACCTGTTCAACCATGACAGTGCCCAAAGTGAAAATGCACAAGGTGAGCTCCATGAAGATATGGTGTACATGGGATGGATTGGAAGATCTTGAGTGGCTGTTGAGGTCTGGCCTCAACCCAATTGAACACTTTTGGGATGAACTCATACGCTAACTGCACCCCAGACCTCCTCACCTCATCACTTTCAGTACTTGACTTTACAAAAGCCCTTGTGGCTATATGAGCACAAATCTCCAAAAGCACACTTCAAAATCCAGCAGAACATCTTCACAGAAGAGTGGAGGTTATCAAAACAGCAAATAGGCACTAAATGATAAATTGGATGCTCAAAAAGCACATATGAATCTAAAAGTCGGGTGTCCACAAACCTTCAATTATAGTGTATTCATGAATGTGTTTAGCCGCTATATAAAGCACACTAGTTTTCCTTATGTACAGTTTATGTTCACGTAACAGAGAACTAATAATCTGCATGTACAGAATCTATTTTCCTCTTACACTTACTGTGAGCTCACATGTGACAGAATTTGAGACCTGTCAGCTAATAAGACGCATGTATTTTCTTTTTTGTAGACCTGATGAGACCTGATTGGTCTTGCCCTTAGTCACAGCGCCAAGTGCTCGGCTAGGTTACCCCCTGCTAGCTAAACCCTGGGAACACATAGATGAAGGGCAATTACTAAAAATGATTATTTGTTGTTATTTCTTTCTTTCCCTCCACACCTGGTTGAGCAATAGACCACTAAGAAATAGGCCTATGCTAAAATAAATAAATAAATAATAATAATAATCGTATCACTTAATTTTCAGGTTCCCCAACTAGCAATGTGCATTTTGGGTTGAGCAAGAGGAGCTGAGCAGTCTGAGCAAGTGGAGTAGAATCCTAAGAAAGGCAGTCTCTGCTCTGATGGAATTATAAGCACTTTAGTCGGCTCTCATGCTCTGATTGGGAATGAGCGACGGTTCAGATAGGAAGCTTTAAGTGCAGATAAGAGCATTTATACTCTCCAACCATATGTTGTCGGCCTAAAGCACAAGCCATGCAACAATAATGGAAAAAACGTGCAAGCTCTGAGACAAAAAACAAATGAGTCGAAAAATCCTTGTGGACATTTGCATCAATAATCACAAATCATGTCTTTTTTTTTTTTTTCTTCTTCACGAAAAGCATTTCTGTGTAGCTTTGTGTTCCGTCTTTAATGACAGTCCATTGGAAGAATGCAGAAAGCACAGCATGCAGTGCAGGATTAAATTAACCTACAGCTGGTGCTAAGCCTCACACTTCATATTTGTGCATGCCTTAATATAGTTTTCAGTAAATAAATCTGTTAACATCAACATCCTCATGGGTGTGTGTGAGGTAAACATGAAATACAGGAGGTGAGGGAGGAAATCCTGATGAAGCCTAAAGGCAATGCTGCAGAAATGCCGTATCTGGGGGAAAAAAATAAATATGATTCACAGACTGTTTTAAACAAGTTATTCACAAGGGCCAAACTGTGACGGCTAGACGACTGGGTCAGAGCGTCTCTAAAACTGCAGCTCTTGTGTGGTGTTTCCCAGTCTGCAGTGGTCAACACTGAGATTTTTGATGAAGTTGTTAAAACTGGTTTGAATTTAATGTATATATTTTATTGTTTTTTTGTCGTTATTATTATTGTTATTATTTTGCACTTTGTTAGATTGTGATTGGATTAATGATTATACTATAATGGCTTAATGACAGTGCAGCTCCTGAATCTCAAAGGACTGCAGGGTTTATTTGGCAGTCGGGATGCTCTGGATTACTTAAGTGCAGTTAGCCGTCTTTCCCCCATTTACAGATCAGATGTAAGGTGAAGGAGTGCACCGAAAGGTCATAATTGCAGGCTAGGTTACATTACACCTATTCCACACATGCCGGGATGTAGCAGAGCAGAAAAGCTGAGTGATGTGAGGAAATATAAATAGATAACTGAAATTTCCATTGCGCTATAAACACTGTGGCCTTTAGTAACTTTAAATTTCTCACTCTGTTACTATTACAGCCCTGTGCCTTGACATTGATCAAATGATAATTAAATGTATATGGTGGTGGAAAAGTTTGTTAGATTTTTTTTTTATTTATGTACATTTTTTTTCTTTGGGCAATTTTTATCTACCTTTTAGGCAAAGAGCATGTTGGTGGATTTATGGCATGTATGGAGTGTTGAAGGGATATTTAAAAGTATATGCTCTTTGTTTTTCTTCTTTTTTTTTTAAATATTATTATTGTTATGTACTTTGTTATCGAATCTAAAATGGAATATATCCTTAACTAAAATGTAGCCAATCAGCTAAAATGTAATTTTTGTACTCTCTTTCTTACTTAAAGAAGATTCAAATAAATAAGACACGCAAGATACATTTCTTAGCTAAAGAAGAAATAACATTTTTTTTATAAAACACTATATTTTTCATGTATTTACCATCACTTCACAAACCAGATAGTTAATTTGAAGATTCCATCATTTGACAATTTAATGACTTTAATTCTTGGAACAGGGTCAATAGGAAGAATAACTATGTATATTTCCACCAGCATTTTATCAATATCACTCAATTAGTTAGCATTAATTTGAACATTAAGTTCATGCTGCATTCAACAGTTACCTTAAAACTCTGTATTGTATATTCTCTATTAATGTGGATCTAAAAAGATTGACGTTGGAGCAGGAGTTATGAACTCTTCCATGTTCCAGTCACACATTTATAATGTTTTTCATAAAGTTTCATCATCATAGTAAACAGAAAATATTTTGCATTATGTTAATGTTCTTATGTTACATTTTATATATACAGTACGTGTGTCTGTGTGTCTGTGTGTGTGTGTGTGTGTGTGTGTGTGTGTGTGTGTGTGTGTGTATATGTATATGTATGTATATGTATGTATATGTATGTATATATATATATATATATAAGAACATTAACATTTTTGCATTTTCTTAGTACTACTCCAGCCCTTAACTGTAAAAGTAATAATATGTTTGACCATGGAATGATAGATTTTGGGGGTTTAACTAGCATATTTGAAACGTTCTACACTATAATCTGCAGTCCCAACCGAATGAACTGCATCTGACTTTCTGCTGCACCAACTGATCTGTGCTTTTAGTCCACAGGTCAGCACAAAACTGGGTATAAAATAGATTGGGGAGTTTTCCATGTCCTATTAGCTAGCTGTGTCCTGTTGCATTCCATAAATAGTGACACACTAACAGAACCCACCATGTTTTGTTGGCTGCCCCCCCTCGTTTGCTTTCCTCTCAATGCTATAAACATACTTGGAGTCCAAAATAAAAGGCAAAGCCATGTCAGCTGGTCATATACCAACTCTCATGTCCTGTTTGTTGGATGCTGTGCCATCTGGTGTAATGTCCTTGAATCTATGTCTAAGAAAAGACGTTTTGACACCTCATGGATTTTCGGGTCATCTGTAATCAGCGTTTAGTGCTCTGTACAGGAAAATTCTTTGACCCTTTGTTGCTTTCACTTTTGTAGTTCTTTCGTCCCGTTCAGTGGATGACCGTTTATTTTGTGTGTGTGTTTTGCGTCCTTTATGACCAGATGTGTTCTTTTTTTTTTCATGCTGATTCATGTTCTTTTTCTGTTTGAATCATCGTCAATCACACATTGTATTTTCTGTGTTGTGCTTTGTGACCTTACATAAAGCCTACAATCAACTGGCATTTAAAAGTTAAGAAATACGAATACCTGAGAGGGGGGACTGGATGCGATCTGGACTTTATCAATATTTTGATAAATTACGTCATTGTGCACTTTAAAACTATTATGGTAATTATTCTTTGTCAGTAGTTTTACTTTTTCTTTTCTTAGCCAAATTAGAACATTTGGTCCACTGTATATTGTGTTGCGAACACGTTAGGTTGTCTTCTTATTTTGCAAATTGAGTTGACTTTTATTTCTTTAGTTCAGAAAGACAACAAATCATACATTTATTTAAGTGCCTTCTGACTTCTAATGCATGGCCCTTTCACAAACAAGCCTTTGTAGTGGTGGGGGGAAGAAAAAAAGAAAACCAGATGTTCTGTCTGCAGGAAGATTGAGCTCTACCTCTGCCATGTAAATCTATATTTTATGTGACTCCCAGGACATGACTCGGTCTCTGTAGTGTTGTTTACTTCATATTTGTTTAGAAGCAGTGTTGCTCAGAGGACGCGCTTGAAAAAAAACGGTTTAGCAAGGAGAAATCAATCGACATATAAAATATTGGTCACTTATTCAAATAATAAAAGAATAGTGCATCTACTAATAATCTGTGATGTTTTTCAGAGCAACGAGTGGAGCAAAAATGATGAGCGTCTCCTAAGTGCAGTGGAGCATGGAGAGACGGAGAAGGTCACCACCCTCCTAGCCAAGAAAGGAGCGAGTGCCACAAAACTGGATGGCGAGGGCAAGTCTGCGTGAGTGTATAGAGTACCACAGGCCTTTAATAGTGATCTAAATTTTAACGATGTTCCTAATTGTGTTTTCTGTCCTAATGTTGCTTCAGCATAGCACAAGTCTGTAGTAGGTTTATTCAAGAATTTGTAAATTTAATATAAATTTCATTTACATTTAAAGCCCTTTTATGGCACTCACACTAAAAGTACTAATGAGCGAGCTGAAAAACGATCAAGAATAAAAAAAGAAGAACCTGAGGGGGATTTTTAAGCTGTGAAAATGAAAGCTGAAATTCTCAGTGAAGATCAGGGTTTTTTTTTCTTTATTTTCTGGCAGCCAGGTTCACACATTACAACCTGCATAGAAGTTTTTTCATTTGCACCTTTTCTTGGGAGGTGAATTGCTCATCTTGTAAGATTCCAAAACGTGTTCTCCTTTAATACCTTCTTCGGTCTCATTTTCCAAACTTGATAACTTTCTTTGTAAAGTTTTTTTTTTTTTTTTATAAATAAATCCCTTCCTGATTTGCCACAGCTTATCATGTGCTAATAAATGCCAGACAGGAATACATTATAGAGCAAAGCCTATTTACTTTTAGCCACACTCACAAAATTCCATAAAGGGCAAAAGCTTACTGAGAGCAGGAAGAAAAAACAATTAAATGATAAATTTGCATTCTTTGCTAATTAATTTTTTCATGTTTTTCCTCTTTATTTATAGGATGTTATTACTTGTGGCATAGCCGTTTGACAAGTCATATTTGTCCTTTTGGATAGATTTTGTTTCAGACGACTTTCTTTATACTCATTCATGTTTGGAAATTTGCTTGTCTAATTCAAATTGACATCACTTTTAAAGCCTCATCCGACAGGTTCTAACTAAAAATTCACATTTAAAGAGAAATTTAGAAATGCAGCAGCAGTTTTCGTTTAAGGACAAAATTCAGTTTTCATAATTCAATGATGCATCCAGCCTGCATTAAATCAAGAATAAATCAGCAACAGTTACATGGTATAATGAGCAAAAGACACAGCTGATGACCCACTCTATGTAAACTAATTTTTAAATATGTGGTAAATGTGAATGCATGCATACAAGCTGGAACATTACTGATAAATAAATAACAATATTGATCATTAATCATTGATCATGATATTTATTCTCGTGCAAAAAAAAATAGGTTAATATAAATGTTTCTTAGCTTGCAGGACTTTTCATGAATGCCAAATTTAAAATGTGCATTTGTTTTGAACCCTTTTTAAGTTCCTTCAAATGTTTCCAGTGCTAAGATCCCTGCACTGGCTTCCGGTAGCTGCCAAAATTAGATTTAAAACACTCATGCTTGCCTACAAAGGCAGAAAAGAACCAGTACCACTCTACTTCTCAGGTCTTATCTGACTAGCAATGCACCATGCTTTCTCTGATCCTCAACTGCTTCTCGGCTGGTCCCACGATCTATTCAGCTACAAGGCAAACGGGCGTCCAGACTCTTTTATGTTCTGCCATCCAGGTGGTGGAACGAACTTGTATTCCATTCCAACAGCTTAGTCACTAGAAATTTTGAACGGACACCTGAAGACATACCTCTTCCAGTAATAACTAAATTGGCACTTGTTTTTCTTACTGCATTGTCTCCCAACAGGGTTTTATTATTTTTAGTCTGTCTCCTAGTAAACCAGCATAATAATGTATTTATTGATAGAGACTTCGAAGCACTTTTGCAAGTCACTCTGGATAATGGTGTCTGCCAGATACCATCTAAATGTAAAATTTGACCATCAGAACGCAAACCCATGTCTAATAGGTTTTTAATTGACTTCTAATAATGGTTCTGGTTAAAAAACGAACAAAAAAAACCAGACACCATTGTTAATCATTTTCTAATCATATACTTCGCTGACCAGATCACTGCTGTTTTAGTACTCAATTTATAACAAAGAAAGATAAAAGCTTAAAATAAAGTCGTGTTACGGCTCGAGTCTGTGTGGCTTTGATTCTCCTTGTATCGAAGAAAAAGCAATCACTTTACATGATTGTCAAGGTTGGAAATTGACATTTTCAGCAAACCCATTCATCTTTAACTGCTCTGGTAGACCCTCTCTTAATTCATATATTCTAGTATTAAATACAGCCTGTAAATATATTATTGAAGCTTGATGTTTTCATGGTCATGTTTTAAATATGTGTTTGTCTGTCTGTCTCTGTGTGTGTGTCTGTGTGTGTGTCCGTGTGTGTGTCATCTCTCTCTCTTAGTCTACATATTGCAGCCACTCGGGGTCAAGCAGAATGTCTTGCTCTCATCCTGGCCCACGGAGTTGATGTATCTCTAATGGATGCTTCAGGTTTGAGCTACGCAGATTTTATTTGCAATTTCTGTATTTTCTCCCACATTCTGGCTTGTTGGGTTTTTAAATGCATACTGTGTTCTTACAGCAGCACATAATTACTGACACACAATCTTCTGAACAGGCTGAAATCTCCCTGCTGATGTCCCCATTGTCAACAATTAAGCTCTTTTTAATAGTCTGTATAATGTATATTATAATGAATGACATTCTAAGAAATTGTTATATGCAAGTTCTGTGTTTTTTTAAATCTAATGTACAACAATTCTTTTTAAATACCACATTTACCACATATGCCTTTTTTATTGTAGGTACTTGCTGTACTACAGAATTAAAAAGTGTTTTACTGTTGGCTCTTTTTTTAAATATAGAAATCACTGGAGCTTCAGGGGCAACTAATGTTTTTTTTTTTTTTTTCTTGTTTGTTTTAGGTTCTAGTGCTTTACACCTTGCTGCCAAGAACAATCATCAGGAATGTGCCAAAAAACTCGTGCAGGTAAAGCAGTGTCATGCATTTCCGCTTTTTGGTTGCGGGTAGAGTTTAAATTGATCTCAATTCACAGGTACATGCTTATTTTCAAAACTGTTTTGAATGTTTTCTTAATTCTTAATTAATTGTACTGCACTATTTAAAACAGAATCTCAGCTTATTTTTATAGTCATTGTTTTAATAGAAACTGATTGGATTTGGATGTTGTTTACTTTCTGTTTGTGATATTGATATTTTGTACATTACAGTAACTAATGTACTAATAATTATGGTTACCAAGGAATCACAAGTATACTTCTAGTCAGATATTAGTGATCAGTAAGTGGCATCATAAAGAAAATGCTGTGTATTTAGGAGCAGGTTCATTACAATCAATAACTTTTTATTTATTCATTTTTTTAGACAAAGTGTTAATTTGTTTTTTTGGCTATGGATGTAGTCATTAATAACAAATTTACTGTCAATTCATCAGAGGCATAAGTTAGAGGCTAACTTGCAATGAAAGTGTGTAGACCCTGTGTGGGCGAAAGCAAGCAAAGTCTCACAATGGAGAGTTTGTCTGCATACTTGCTGCACGCCTTGTTTGCCAGTAAAATCTTTTGTGCACAATTAACGGAAACTTTTATTTTAAAACGCTCACTTATGCAATTTTGCGTTTTCCAAACTAAGGTGCTCAAAACTCAGGTTAAGATAATAAGGTTGCTTTTACTGTATTATTGTATTGTAGTGTCCTTTTCACCCAGCACAGTAGGAGGTTTTAGCATTTAGACATGAAAGTCACAAAGATGTTTTGTGTTTTCTGTTTTAGTATTATTTGCATTGTGTCCTTTTTTTTTATGCAGCAAGTAAATTATGGCATCAAATCGTTATCAGTACACATTAGGGCTGCTGCTATCTATTATTTTATTAATCGAGCATTCTAACGATTATTCCATCGATTAGCCGAGTAATCGGATAAGAAGTATTTCTGTTTTAAAGAGCAATACTAAATAAGAGAGAGAAAATAAGATGGGTCTCTTAATCTTAAAATGAATATGTAAATGATTTTTCTTTTAAGAAATGTAAATTTTTATTACTGAATTTGCATACAAGAATATTAGTGAAAACTCATTTAGTGCATTTAATTACTATTACATCAAGATACAAACACAGTTGCGTTCAAAAAGTCCCTCTGCAGTGGCCTTGTAGAGTAGGTTATGGGAAACTATTCGTTTAATAAAACTCATAATTATTCTCATTTATGTATTAAATCTCGCACAGTATCCTGATGTGTTTTTTTTTTTTTGTTTGTTTGTTTGTGGAAAAGCTGCTTTAAATTTTCCACGAATTAAATCCATGTTTTTAAATCCAGCTTTAAAAACGTGCTTCACTACCTGCTCTACACGGCCACTGACCAGGGACTTTTTGAACGCAACTGTATATGAATAAAAATATAAAAATCAATTTGAAATGACTTTGAAAACAGTAACCACACTGTACAGTGTTTTCTTTGTTTTAGTTTGAAATGATCCTGAATTTTGCAAACTTTCTGGCATTTTCTTTGTCTTGAATCTTCTTCTCGCCCCTCGCTGTTTTCTCCCCATTCATTCATTTTTTTCATTCTGCAACACCAGCTAGATTCTGCAGCGCTCTGGGCAGGTAACACAGCAGACTTTTAGCAGAATTTCGCTGGTGGTGCATTTGTATTAATGGTCCGTGGGAAACAAAGTGCTCCATGTTTAGTTGAACGGACTAAACAAAGCATCGAGGCAAATTTTTTTCCCGCGATGAATTTTGGTATTAGGTTTACTCAAGTTAAAATTATGACTCTAAAAAATTGATGAGAGAAATGTAGAGTTGATATCTACTTAAAAAAACATTGTAAATGCAGTATTTTTCTCTCCAGGAATCAAATAGACACAAAAAACAGTTTTGTGGAAATGGCTGTTAATTTTTGAGTCATCATTTCTCCCATGAATGCGAACATTGTCTTTTTCTACAAAACCTAGGGTTTTTTCCTACTTATTGTGTGGAAGTTCAGTGTGAGTCGTAAATAATGCACACATTGTTTCTAAATGGAGTTTTACAGCATGAGTGAGTTCCGAGTTACATAACGTGATCTTTCGAGAGTCATGTGGATTACACAGCTGGTGATAGAGCTGTATTGTGGGACCTCACAATACAGCTAGATTTTAATTTCAGGCATTTATGAAATTTTAATGCATTTAAATTAAATGGATATACCCATCCCCTCTTTGTGATTACAGCAGCAGATTTTTCAAATGTTCAGTATCCAGATGAGAAACTTAATATTATAATATTATAAAGTAATATTGTGGCATGTGAGTATTTATAAAATCTTGTTTGGACCACCCACAAAGGCTTCAAACCCACAAAGGCTTTGTTTTACTTGTTTGACAACATAGAAAAAAGAAATATTCAAAAATAGCCTGTATTGACATTATATACGTTTACATTTGTACAGTACTGTGAAATACTTTTCTTATCTTTGAATGAATTCATTTAAAAGGAATTTGTAGTCACATTCAGTTGTATTGGCACAACTAACTTACAAAAAAAAGTCTTTATTTCTTAGAATTTGTTGGGACATATTTCATGTAAGGCTAGCAAACGAGACAAAGTTTGTTATAACATTGTTCAACCAGCGTGTTTTGGAGTTTCATGTACATGTGAACTGGAAATAATTGCTAAATTTGAGCAGAATGAATGTATTAATATCTCTAAAGAAAGTTGATTGTTTTTAATAAGTTAGCATGTTAGCATTCGTTAGCATGCTCACATTCATCCCTCCAGTGCAATGCTTCCACCACATTCAGTTCAATCTAATTCATCCTTTAATCCATCTATTCATGTTTCAATCTTATTCATCCATCTGTTTTTTCCAAACTCATTTTTCAATCTCTCTACTATTCATATATTGGAATGTCCATCCAAGCCAATCATCCAATTAAATCAATCCATCTCTTTAATCTACTTTTGTCAATCCTTTAGTAGATCACATGTACATCTGTAAAATATTGATCAGTGTTTTCATACATGTGTACACAGAGTTGACTGAAATGACAAATTCGAATAGAACTAAAATTGTAGAGATATTCTAATATCTAATAATGAGATTACCTCTTTTAGCCACATGCAACTAGCTCATTTTAATGAAGGGTATGGGTGAATTTACAGATTAATCTGAATGTAAAAATGGACAGAGTTCCCAGAGTTAAGAATAAACATCTACATTAAAAAAATTCATGCCACTGCACTCAGCCTTTTTATTAGATTTAGGTACAATTTTCTCACTTGAACGGTTTTCTCACTTGAACTCAAACTTTTTAAAATGCCACCACCAGGTTTTTCATCAACATAAAAAACAGCTAATTGAACACTAAGGGCAACATGCCCAGTTACTATTATTTTTTTTTATATTTTTTTTTTACTATTTTTTTTATTTTTTTATTTTTTTAATTGCTACTTCTGTTGTTGATTTTCTTTCTTTTAAAGTTCTTTACATAAAGTAGGATCGTGTGAAATGCCACTGTGAAGTGTTTTTGCATTACACATTGGCAAAGTGCAGACTTTCTCGACTGGGGAAATTACAGCAATTATTAAATTGAACAATTGCCAGGCACAGGTTAAGTTTTAATTTAAAAGATTTTGCTGCACGGTTGAACATATAACAGACAGTGACAAAAGTGAAATGATCAAGTGCTTAACCATAAGAAAAAGGTTCATTGCTTACTAATAATGGCAGTATAGGTTTGACTGTAAAATGACGCAAAAATTTTAATATCAGAAACACAAATATAGCTGTCTTTTAACAAATATGGGTCAATGGCGAAAAACAAATGTTCTCACGCCCTATAATCTGATAATCTATTATCTAAAGAGGTGTATGGCTTTGTGAAAATGTAGTTAGTCTTCAGCAAAGTAAATCCATGAGCAGAACCAGTGTAATTTAGGTCTCTGTAGTAGCAAAACCTGAGACACTTTTTTCAAATGATCATCTTAGATTATTGGTGTATTTCATATTAAATCACCCTTTAGGTCAACTCACTTGGACACTACTTCAAAACAATACAAATGTAATTACATGAGAGTTTCAAGCTGGAGTTTTATGCAAGTTTCATGGTCTTGTTCCTGACATAATTGTGTCTTTGTTCCTACAGAGTAAATGTGTAATTGATGCTCTAGACAGCGGAGGGAGGACTGCCCTTCATCACGCAGGTAAAAATCTTTCACGGTTTGTTGGAACATTTTAAGAAATTCATTGATTGATTCATTGATGAGGGTCATCCAAATACCAGCTTTTATATCAGGGTCATGTGACTGCAAGCTTTTATTTCAGGCTAACAGGAGGCATGCTATATATTTGGTTGCTTCTGCCTTGATGACACTCAACATGAGAACTCTGCTACAGGACAGGATTTAATTTAGGTCTATTAAAAGCCATAGAAAAAGAGCAGTCAGAAAGCAGTACAGTCGTGAAGGTCATATATGAATTTTTTTAAAGAAGAAAGTGCTCACTAGTCATTTACTCTTCTGCACTAGAAGAGCTCAGTGCTGACAATATTCCACTGCAAGTGGAGCGTCTCCAACGCTGACAGGATGTCATTAAGTGCTTGTTACACATGGGGTTGAAAACATCAGCAACTCATCCTTCCCTTTTATTTGAAAGCAGTATTTGAATTGAAGAAAATTGCTCCTGGTCACTTTTCCTGAGTGTTGAGTAGAATTGAAAAAAGTTTATTTTAGGGGGGAAAAAGTTTATACTCTTGCAGTTTTATAGCAGCATGTCTCCATAATGTTCACAATGATGAAACGAAGTGTTGTGATGTGTAGTTACAGAATTACAGGACAGCAGTCGAGATGCAACACGTGTTTTGTAATATTAATCTTGCACTTATTTATTAGTAGCTATGATCTGTTTCTATATATAGCATCTAAATCTAGCCACACATTATATAGCCACAGAAATTATATAACACAACATACTATATATTATATAATAACTTTATAACAGTGTGAAACTTCTAATTAGTGTGAAATTTCTCATTTCCTGGTTTTTACATAATTTGCAAAATTGTAATCACTGAAATTACTAAAATTGTATTGCAGTCACACATCAGCATAGTAAAAGGAACACTAGACTGTTGCTTTGTTGTCTTTATAGTTAACATTTTCCCTCATGTGATATACAAATAAACCCTCTTACAGTCTCCTAAAATCCACTAAACTTCCATTTTGAGGAGAACGTTAGTTATGTAGACGCTAAGGGCTATCAAGCTTAATCAGATAATCAGGTCTTTCAAGGCACACAATTAAACTTGAGGATGTGAAGATAAAAATACGTCGATATTCTTTGTCAATCTACACGCTTTAACAGTCACAGCATAGTCCATTGTTTGAAAATAGCTCATTTCTTTTAGTCTTCCGTTTTCCTGGTCAGTGGTTAAGATTAAGTTTAAAAGATGCAGTTAAAGATATGTTGTAGGCAGCAGCATCGCTATCCATACTAATTGCTCTAAAGTTCTATTTTTTCTGCCCCTGGCCCAGAAATGAGCTCACAGAGCTCATCAGGAGTGGACCATGGTCAGTCAGAGGTAGTCCAGGTTTTCATTAGAATTGTATTTCACCTTAAAAAAAAATAATAAAGATTTTCTAACTAAAAGTATTATTAATCAAGCAAAAGTGACTACTAAATATTTAAACACTTCCAATGTTAAATGCTGAAACCTGGTCATCTACTTTAGAGGTTTGACTTTGTGCTTCTCAGTACTGGTCCTTTTTAACATGTTCACTGATTTTTGTCTGTTTTCCTTCACAGCTGCCAATGGAAACATTGTTATTGTTCAACTCCTGTGTGAGAACAAGTGTCCTGTGAATTTGAAAGATATGGTATGTAGAAAATAAGTATATATTTTTTTTTATATATAATCTTTTGGGGGTTCTTTTTTTTTTTATAAATTTGCATTTACATCCATGAATTTCTCTGAAAGAGTTGATTTGAAAAGTTTCTTCCATTCTCCACACTTTATTGGTACACTCCAAGAGCCTGTGGTTTACCTCAAACATGTGCAATAACGAAGACGCCGCCTTGCGCTGAATTGTGTCTCTTGGGGTTGGACTGTTTTGTTTATGCTGATTCAAGTTTCCCAATGGCAGACTTGAGGTCTCCATGAGAAGGAGTTTGCCATGTCTGTGTTTTTTTTTTTTTGGCTTGGAACTAGGCCATTTGTTGGCTTTTTCCTGAGTAGTTTCTGGCCAGTACCCTCGCTGAAGCTTGCTGTGACTATCTGCACACTCATCGTCTGCTTTATTAAAGAGCTTGAAAGTTTTTATAACAATAAATATTTTCTTAATTTAATCAAAACACACAATTTACATTGTATTTTGAATAAATAAATAAATATATATATACACTTGCCTCAGTAGCTCATTGGTAGTTTATCTAAATGAACCAGGTAGTTGGTAGGTTATATGAAATGCTAAATATTTTATTTGTATTGCACAATTAATTAATTAGTACTTTATGTGCTTAATTAATAATTGTATTGGTAGTTTATTGAAATTACCCAGGTAGTTTAATGGTGGTTTATCTTTGCTAATTATTAAGTTTGTTGGTTTTACTTTGTTGTTTAACTAATTTCTTTGGGTTGCCAGTAGTTTATTTGATGAAGTACCTAGGTGGTGCAGACAAACTGCAAATAAATTAACTAGTTGGTCAGATTTTTTTCTTGGTAGTTTGTTTTGCACAATTAAGAATTTGTGTAGCTAGTTTGTCTGCAATAGTTTGGTAATTCCAAGTATGTAGCTATCACTTACAAACCCATGTCATATATACATTTCTCAGCCTAAAACATTAGCGATATGTGTGTATGAGAGAGATACCACATTGTGTTATACGCTGTGAAAATGTATGTTACAATGTGCAAAATTCTTGGATTTTTTTTCCCCCTAGCCATCTCACTGAACAAGCTAGAGCTATACAGAACAGGGTACATTGACCTGATTCACATGAATGTGCAAGAACATCAGAAAATAGTTCCATCTTATTTGAGGGAAGTAGAGCAGGCATTTGTTGCATCAGTCATACTTTTAACTTTCATATAATCATGATTGCATGAAACCCAAGCCCTGATGCAATACGTGAGAAACATTAATGCCATAAGCTAGTTAGGACGAGGGTAGGTGTGGTGAAACGAAGACGTTCTGTGTAACCAAAGTGCTCGTTATTTGCGTAGTGCCAGGGTCTGTGGGTGATTTTGAAAAACAAAGATGAGTGAAGCTTTAAATGACTGGATGTTGTGTTTAAGATGTTTAAAACACAGCGGTTGTTTCTCATTAAAACACTCACTGGTGTGTTCTTTGTGGCAAAAATGAGGGCACATCCCCAGCAGAGACAATAATGATCTTAATTTTCTCTTTTTGCACAAGTCAGTCACAGAGGAGATGCTCGAAATAATGTTAAATTAGTGTTCAATGGGTCCCTGTTCTCTAGGCATTCCCCAAAGTACACATGCACACTTGTATCCTATTGCTTTTTTGCTTCCTTTTTTTTTTTTCCTACTAATGAATTTTTTTCTTTGTTACCTGCCTTCTCATTACTTGCTCTCCCTACTGGAAGCCAAACACGTAAAATCATGCCTCACAGCTTGAGCAGTACTTTCTTGCAGCATCACTATTTTGCATAAAGTCAACTAAAATTCTCGTTTGGTGCAGAGTCTGATTTCCGAGCACGAAGTACGCATCTGGAACTTATCGCCATTTATTTTTAAATAATCAAAGCACGGATGCCAGCTTGCTAATCTTTAGCATGCCTGTGTATCTCTTATTTTGAACAAACACCACAAGAATGTTTTAATAAGGAAGGAAGTTTCTATTATCAGATGGGAGTGCATGAGGAAGTCAAGCTTGGACTTTTAAATCTTAGTCTTAAACCGAACACCAGTGTTTTCATTTTAAGAACGACAAACTAAACAAGCCAACCCTTTCTTTTTAACTATGTTTCTTTTCTTGTTTTGCTTAAAAAAAGAAAAATAGTAATAAAAATAAAACACTGACTTTTCCTCACTTGGAGGTAAAAAAAAAAAAGTTTGGGAACACCTATTCTTTTATGGTTTTGGAGAGACACATGCATGTTCTTTGTGTTTGCATGCATCCAACTAGGCAGTCTGGTATGAAGATTTACTTTGACCAAACAAATATACACGTGAACAGATGTTGGTACAAAAACATTGTAAATAGATTAAATGTTTTTTCTATTGAAAAATCCTCCCTGAGCATGAATAACAGCTTTACACACTCTTGCCATCCTGACAGTTTGTTGCTCCAAGCATTCAGCTGAAATACTTTGCTGTGCCTTTTGGTAAAACTTGCCGAAGGTGCTCTTTGTTAGTTGGGTATTTGGGTATTTCGGACCGTGCGATTTATTTCATTCCAGAGCAGTGAAACATTTTTTTAGGCCTGGCCATTTTCATGATCGATAATTGTGAAGTTGGTTCAAAGTAGCCAATGTTCAAATTGAACGGTAGCCATGTTGTTTTATCCTACAGGTGTATAATGAGTTAGCATTCTCCATACTCCAAAAACAACAAAGTGGAACATGACATAGCAACATAGATTTTATGCAAAACCCCCAAAATTATTGTTTTCGAACTGTATACCGAAGCAGCATGTTTTTGTTTTCATTTTGTATATATGTTCAGGATTTAGGCTCAGGGTAGGTTTTAATACACATAATTTAATACGTAAGTCTTTAGTTTGTCTCTAATTGGTCAAATCCACCTTGGTAGCTTATAGGTATATACATGTAGCACACATAACATGTTGTAGAGGTACAGTTACTGAATTTATTTAATCTTTGTGCAGCGAGACCTATTTGTTAGTGGTGGTTTAGTAATGCTGACACGCTCAAACTCCAGGATGGACAGCATTTCAGTTCTGCAGAGATTTCAGTTTGAAGTTGAAATGCCTTCTGAATCCTAAATGATAGGAGACCATATTTACCAAGTCATCATCAAAATTCCATTTACAGATCACCGCAGAGACGCAGTACACCAAATGTCAGCTTAATTGGATTTTACAAATTTGGAGAAAAACGTTTTTGAACTTAATGATATTCCTATTGGATGACCGGACATTTGCACACTTCCTCAAATTCTCATTCTAGTCATGTTTTTCTCTCTCTCTCTCTCTCTCTCTCTCTCTCTCTCTCTCTCTCTCTCGCTCTCTCTCTCTCTCTCTCCTTGCAAATACATTAATTCACTTTACTCCACACTAAAACCGTGTACATATCAGACTACACTATCGGTCCCAAATGTCCTGTTTTTTGTTGATTATTGTACTGTTATTGCTATTCTGACACATTTGAACACGTGCACTCTACACCCCTATTTATTCCTGTCATTAAATGTAACAGTATTTATTGCACATTATGCATATGAGCTCAGAATCTAAGTGAGTGCAGCTTATTGATTATTGAGGCTCATATTATTGGGTTTGAACCTTACTGTCTAGAAAATATAGGCCAAAAAACACTGCTCTAGTATCCCCTTCAAGTCACCCCTTCTATCTCCTAAGCAAGTGTCTGTTAGTCTGTCTGATTTTAGCACAAGATGATCTTAACTAAATAAAAAATTGTGATGACATCAGTGGTGAAGTAGATGATCGTAAGTAAACAAATACAACATAGAAAAAGATAGAGGACTTGTTTTAAAGTCTAGAATAACATTTTGTGCCATATTTATTCCAACAGCATGAAGACTCATCAACTATTGATTATTATTGACTTAAAGGCTTGGTGTATTTGACACATGTTTAAAAATCCCCATGCCTTTGCAATGGTCTGAAAATAACTCTGATTACTGCCTCACTCCACCCACTGTATTCATTTAAAACTGCAGCCATGACTTTCTCTGGCAACTTCAACCCTTGTGCTAATATTACACACAGTTTAAATGTCAGATTGTTAAATTAGTACCAACTCTAAAGTTCTTTCCAGATGCCACACTAATCTTTCTTTATAGAACACGCTTTACAAAACCGACTTTATTCACACAGGCTAATTAGTGAAAATGATGTGGTGTTATTGAAAGCCATCATTTATGCATGTTGATGGATCACTATTGTGTTACTTACAATCACTTTATTTCAAAAAATGATAATTTTATATCCATCATGGAAAGACATCATGCTTTGTATTTTTATTAGGGCTGGGAAGTAAAATTTCCCTGAATCCTTGATTATTTTAAGTCACATAATGTAAGAACGTAAAAGCATTTTTTTTGTCATAACACTAGTACATTTAGTTGTACTATTCATATACACGGTGCCTATTTATCTTTTTTTTTGATGGTGCAAAGAATTTCTCCATAAAATATATACTGTACATGGAAGTGTAACAGTTTGATGATTTAAAGAATGTTTGGTTAGTCACAACACTGGTGGTTTTTCGTATGCAATGTTTAAAGTACATGACCATGATGGATACAAGAAAGACCACGATGTTCTCCACTGTCCTCACTATTCGCTGTAGGGGTCTTGTGATCTGAGGCAGTGCAATTCCCAAACCAGACAGTGATGCGACAGCTCAGAACGCTTTCGAGAGTCCCTCTGTATATTTCACACACTTGCTGTAAGCCATTGAGAATCAGGAAAATGATTAGGAACGTTACATACTCAAAATAAATAAACCCACTGGAAAAAAAGATGAAACCCCATGCTGATTGAAAACCAGTCTGATTCATGCACAGATTGCAATCCTCCGATTTAAAATCCATAATGCATTGCAGATGCCGGTATGGCCAAATGCATTTTATATCTATTACGCTGCCAGTTTTGCTTTTGAGCTTTCATCATGTTCCTGAGTGCAGCCAAAACACAGAGCTCAGCCTCACTGAACGCACTCTTGATGAGTTGTCGTGTTCCCGCTTTCTGCACTCGACTAATTGGCCGAGAATGCTGTGACCTCCAGGGCAATAGGGGGGTGGGAGTCAGGTGATCAGTCTGCCTGACTGCTTTCATTATTTCATTCTCAGTCCAGCCTATACGATTACATGTCGATTTATTTTTTTATTAGCTGCCAGCAGCAGTAGCAGATCATCAGATCTCTCTGCCTAACAAGGGGGGAAAAAAATCCATATCACTTTTAACTTTTTACGCTGTAGATAAGGATCAGGTCAATAATATTTCTGCATTTATAATGTGATATCCTTAAATACAAAAACTAAAATATGGAACGGGATGAACAAAAATATGGAAACATCTTTTTCAAAACATCCAATATATGACTGCTATTTGTGTTTCCTGAATTAAGCTTCAGCCATAAGAATGATTTTTGATTCAAAGCCTTTATTTTAAACAGTTTTGAGATATTTTGCTGAAATGTAATGAATAAGAGAAGAAAAAAATTCTCCTATTTGTGATAAATTCTTGGACACACTGTCAATATAATATAATTTTGACATTTAAAAATTGGCTTGAAGTTAATTGTTTCCTGTTACTGTAACTGTACTGTACACTTTTTTTTTTTACTTTTTACAGCAGTTTAATTTGTGCATTAACTAACGTTTTAAGAAGAACCACTAACTAACTAAGCAGCTGTTATAGAAAACTAACTATCAGCATCTGGCCAATCAGAAGCCGGAATTCTGGTCACATGTGCACTATATTATTATACAAACCTCTTTGCTGGTGTGGACTAACAGCAATTATTATTATTTTTTTTTTTATTTTTATTTTTATTTTTTATGTCCCTGTGGTGACTCAGAAACCACTTTGTTCGAATGCATGAATGCATGTCAAATACATTATTGTGTGGGTGACGGCTTTTGTTTGTACTGGAAACTATTTTTCAGTAAAATAAATTGTTATGGAGTTTTACGGCAACTCCATTTTGTTTGTTGGGGCTTTGGGACATAAAAGCATTCATTCCAAATGCAGACGATGTTTTTGTCTGCCAGAATTCATTAGACTTCATTCACACTTTCGCTTAATGCAGACTGTAAACTGATCACCAAAGATGAATCTAAATAGGAAGTCGAAATGCTAATTTATTTTGAGACTCATCTAGCTTTAACCCTGTGTTCACATTTGTTCACAGCACTCACGGTCAACAGCACCACAAAGTGACGTTTGAATCATTTTCTTTCTTCCTTGCTAGTTATTATGTGGTGTAATCACAGTCCTGTGTCATGTGAGGTTCAGTGTTTCTTCAGTTCCTCACACCACAATTAGTGAGGTTTGTTGTTTTAACATGTCAAGTAGTTGAGCCTTCCATTGAATGTACATGGAAAAAATAAATAAGTAGCAGAGATAGCTCGTACCCAACGAGTACTTTATGCAAAATGCTTTGCTAATCTGACAGACTTTGCCCACAAGTGCAAATTAGCTGCTGACACAAAAGACAAGCTACAAATCACACAAGTGACCATAAAACTGCTTGATTTCTGGACATTTCTTGTTGATAACATTTTACCAGGCTGTTACATGAATCCATCTAATCACTGGTCTTTGTCTATCAGTTTTAATCGTTCACTTTGCCTTCCTGTAGGATGGATTCACACCCTTGCTGCTCTCAGCGAGACAAGCCCACACAGAGGTCTGTGGCATCCTGCTGGACTGGGGAGCCAGCATCAACGCTTGTGACCGGAATGGCAGGTGGGTCCACTCGTCCAGCTCTCTCGTTCTACACGAGTTTTGTTCGGATATGAGGATTAGTTAATAATTGGTGTGAACTCTGCAGGAGTGCCGTCATGCTGGCAAGTGAGAGCAGCTGCGTCACGTGTGTGGATCTGCTCGTGCACAGGGGAGCCGATCTACACCTGATTGACTCACTCGGACACGACGTGCTGCACTACGCCAAGCTGTCGGGCAGCGCCGATGTCCGAGCTATAATCACCGCTGCCCTGCAGCGCCCCCCAGCTGAGTCAGGTGGTTACCAAATAGTACCACTAATATCAGGGTGGGATTGGAATGTCGGTTCTGATACACATTGTTATACAGCTAGGTTATAGCCCTGATAGCAGAGCCATGTCACATTTATCACTTATAGACACACCATTGCTGTCCATAGACACACACACACACACACAAAAACTTCAGTAATGTTTCAGTAACGATAATGATTACTTTAATAATGAAGTGTTCTATTTGTATGAGAGCTGCTTCAGCCAGCACTTCAATCAAGAACAACTGTTTAGTGGTGGTTTCTAAAAGATAAAAAGAGGAATAAAATCCCAGTCCGAGTACAAGCATAGGGTCAAAAACTAAAATCAAGCAGTCAGTAGGTGAGAAAATACAACGTGGTGAATTGATTTATAGGTGTTGACTCTCGGATTGGCTCCAGGTGAAGGAAATAAATTGAAACCCCAGCGACAATCAAGTATAGAGGAAGGAAGATAAATGTGTTGACACCCTTGAGTTATTTGTCGTACGTATATTTTTTCTTTCGACACGCCGCCTCTGAGATGTGCGGATGAATTTCCCTCAAATCACAATGGCTCAACAGTGCCACCTTGTGCTAGTTAATTGAAATGTTTTGCTTTCGGAAAGAGATAAATGATTGATGAAAATATGCATAATTACAAATAAAAATAGGACGACCTGCTGTTTAATTTTATTCCATTTTATCCATCACATATTTATTTTTGTCCATTTTTTTGTCTGTTTAAAAAAAAGCAGATAAGAGTTCACCCAGAAGCCAGCAGGTATGCCTTTGTTTTCCATTTTTATTTTTTTCCCACTACTTTTTAGTTGATTTCTGTCAAAATATTCATTATATTCAACTATTCACAAATGTTCCCTTTTGATTTTTTTTTTCTTGCATCATTGTCATTTTTCTGCTCAGAACAGAGTTGCTCTATTTTTGCAACATGCATAATGATTACGCTTGATTAAAAGCAACTATTTTGTTTGAGGATTGATTTTTGTTTTGTTCTTAACCCCTTTCACTAACCACTAAACCTCATTTGTTTTTCTTATATGATAGCTGCAAGATCACACATCTAAGCTTAATGATGAGAGAAGCACAACCCCAAAAAAACGAAAAGCACCTCCTCCTCCTATTAGCCCTTTGCAGGTAAAGACCCATCTCTCACTGAGCTTCGCCAACAATTTTAGCAAAAATGATAAAAAATTTGGAAAACCAGTCAAGACAATGTTTAGTGTCTGTGACAAACAAGATACAAGTACAGTGGAACCCGGTTTTGTTGATGTCCTAGGGGGTCGCCAAAAAGCATAGAGGTAAACGATGATCGAGATAAACGAAAATCAAAATGGCGGCAAATATATTAACATGCTTGAAATTTCTTGCGTTAATGTGCGTTAATAAATGAGAATGTGCATGCACGTGTTTTTGTAGGGTTTTTTTACACAACAGCGTTGACGCAATTTGTTTGATGAAGGCATGCTATAAAAATACATACAGTACATGTTTATCTGTCTGGAATCCACCTGCCACGCCCCCTTCGACATAACCGATGCTTAGAAAAAGCGAGAATTTGGCGGTTCCACTTTAAAAACGTCACCTTAATAGGGTTGTCGAGATAACCGAGGGCGAGATAACCGGGTTCCACTGTAGTTAGTTTTGGGTTTTGTGTATGATGTGTTCCTTTTTTATTTTTGTGATCTAGCACCTTGGTCTTGGGGAATGCGGTTTCGTTTAACTGTGTCTTGTGCTGTATATGTTCGGAAGGACAATAAAAGCCTACCTGACTTGACTACTTAACTTGAAACAAGTTATTGTTTTATCAAGTTATAGTGTTGTCACCTAAAATGATTTAAACTCTACAAATAACTGAATACTAACTTTATTCAACATTTATATTTTATTTAAACTATTTTATTAATCATATTGGTGTGCTATCAAAATCGCTATCAAAATCGCACTGTAACTAATGAACAAAATTAGCCAAGCTAGCCAGCTAATTAGCCATTAGATTGGGTTTTTTTTGTTGTTGTTGTTTGTTTGTTTTTTAGCTAACATTAGCTGTGCTAGTAACTGTTTGATGTTAATAACCAACTAAGATTTAGTTAACACTTAAGTAATATATAAGCAAATATCTAGTGAGATATAATGCAGTAAAAGCTTGCTAGTTAGCTAGTGATACATACTTTGTGTTTTTTTTTTGGTTTGTTTTTTTTTTTAAACAAAAGCATTTGTTAACTATGGGCCTATATATTATTATGCTAATCATTTGTTGTTAAAATCAATAGAGAAAGTAGCTAGTAAGCTCACTAACACTGCTTAACCATTATAATTTGGAAATGAGTAGCCAGAGTAGATAGGCATTATGTTATTATCTTTGATGGTTAGTATTTTTCTCGCAAATTCCCAAATTGGCAGAGACTGAATTTAGTGTTGTATATTTACACATTTATCGCTGCTATTTTACAAAATGATTTATGTAAAATTAGACTGATTAATAATGTTTTGAAGTGATTTGGAATGATTTTGGATTAAAAAAAAAATTAAGACACACTTCCATTACATTTATTTTCTATATCATTGTGCTAAAAGCGCAAACCTCAGACATCAGTCAGTGACTATATTTGCAATAAAAGGACCTGGTGTGCATTTATTTTATTTCAGGCTGAAGTGTAGTTTAAATGTGTGTTGTTGATGGTGAGTGTAAAATTAGAAATTAACTTTTTTGAAGTAAGATCTGTTTCGATAGATTCAAGTGAGTGGTTCAAGTGATTGCACAGGAACACAAAGTGATCTAATTAGTATTGCCTTGTAATATCTCTACATATTTTCAGCTGGATATCGTCTCGCCGCCATATTTGACTCCAAATGAGACTCCGGTGTCAAGTAAGGGTGACAAGAGATTCAATTACAAGGTATAAGAACACTGAGATATATCGATCCATTTTCATGCTGGACTTAGCACAAGAACAACAACTGAGTAAAGGCTTTTTTCCCCATGTGGTGTTTTTGCAGGAGGTGGACCTGCGGAGTGTGTCACTGTTGAGAGAGGAGATCGAGAAGCTCCAGGAAGAGAAGAGTATGCTGCTGGAGACCATTGCAGATCTAAAGCAGATTACGGAGCAGACTGAGCCCAAGGCGAGTACAGCAAAAGCCCTTTAATATTCTCTCATGTGGCAGATGCTTTGATCCTCAGCCACTCACGCTTTCTGGAACCCATTTTACCAGCTGCATCTGCCGACCCGGGCAAGGTAAAGGACCTCGCTTAAGGGGATGTGACGGCAGCAAGACTGTCTCACATCTGTGCAGCCTCATACCTTTATGAAACTTCGCAACTTCACTACAGTTCCCATACATCGGTCTTTGTTAATTTTCCTCAAATGCACACCCATACGAGGTTCTTTTTCAAACTGTTAAAAATGGCTTTATATGTTGTCGAGTTATAATTTCCCCTTACTCGAACTAAGAGGCCAATGCCCCAGCATGATCGTGCCCCTGTGCACAAAGCATGGCCAATTAAAATGTTGTGAAAGAACTTGAGTGTCCCACACAGAACCCTGAAATCTACTGAACACCTTTAAAACTAGAACTGGAATGCTGTCCTGCTACACACCAGACCCCCTAATCAGACCTTCATTATGCTTTTGTAGCTGAATTATGCTGTTGTTGCTGAGTGAGCAAATTCCCACAGCCACACAGTATAATCTTTGAGTGGAGGTTATTATAAAAGCAAAAGAGGCACTGCGAAAGGCACGTTCGGGTGTCATATTCAGATTTCCAAACCTTTACCCAGGTAGTATATCATAAGGGACATAAATATTTCCATAACTTCACCATATTCTCCCTTTTTTTCTCTATTGAATATCACAAGTGTGT
The DNA here is from genome assembly GCA_024362625.1 of Silurus asotus. Lineage (NCBI taxonomy): Eukaryota > Metazoa > Chordata > Actinopteri > Siluriformes > Siluridae > Silurus > Silurus asotus. The sequence continues at coordinate 8,250,466 of MU551617.1, forward strand.
CATGTTTGCAAGAATCCACAAGGAATAAACCCCTTCAGCCCTAAAGAATTTTCCATGCCAGCAAACTCCATCTCTTCATGTTAAACAAACCCCTGCTTACAAAAAAAGAAATTCAGCGTATTAATAATTCAGGAATGGGTTTTAATTCATATCGATCAACTGCCATGAAGTGAATGATTTTTTTAACAGTGTCTGTAGAATATAAACTTTATTTCGGCTTCTCCCATTAGGGGTCGCCACAGCGGACCATCCGCAAGTTTGATTTGGCACGTTTTTACGCTGGATGCCCTTCCTAACGCAACCCTCCCCGTTTATTCGGGCTTGGGACCGGCACTAAGGCTTGTGCAACCCTAATGGCTGGGGTTGGTTCCCTGACCGGGGATCGAACCCATGCCGCAGCGGTGAGAGCGCCGCATCCTAACCACTAGACCACCAGGGAACCTTTATTATTGTAGAATATGAGAATTAAAATAAATGTGATTTAGGGCTGTGATGTAGTCAGCAGCTGTTACAGCAAATGAATCAGCACCACCTGGCAAATCAGAATCCAACATTCAGTAGGACTGTTGAATACTGTATGCAAAATGTTTTTATACCAATGTGTATGGGTTGAGCTGCTAATTAAAGACTTACACAGCACTGGGATTCTGATAGCCCTGACGCTTTCATTTGTTCTTTCTCTCTGAATTGTGTTAATGCAACTTACCAGGTAGGGGAATCCTCTCGTCTTTAATAAGGCTGTCGCTGATGCTACTGCAAGAAGATCTTTAAATCCATTTTCTCCGTGTGCTCTGGCATGCCACATGCTTTTAAAGGATTTTTTTTTAACCACAGACCTAATAAAATGGTCTTTGAATCTAAGCCCTGTTTGCTTTCCTGTGTTATGGCAGACTGAACACTGTGGAAACTCAGCATTGCTTGCAGCCCTTCAAGCCAAGGTGGCATCGCTCTCGCTGGAGAACCAGCAGCTTGCCCAGATCATTAAGGTAATGATTTTGCTTCATCGTAACCATTTACAGCATATGTAGTCAATCAGGTAAGACTGTTTGTGTCTGGAATTTACATCTATGCGCTTGACTACAATGTAACTAACAAGTAAGTACACTAAAGCCAACAGGTTTAACATATATAAATCACACACTTGTCCTGGAAGTCATTGTATGACTGCATTTATAAATGTTATACATATCATTTAACATAATTCAGATTGTAATGCAGTAAAGTTCATAGTGTATGTCCTTTTTTTTTATTATGCTTTGTTATGATCTGTTAGAACATTCGCTTGCATTGTTTTCAGCATTAATATTAATGGTTTCCGAAATCACGTATAACACGTATAACAACAAAGATGCTTGTTCAAAAAATACATTAATTGTTTTATGTAGAATTAAAGCTGTTAATACCCAATGTACTATGCACAGATGTGTTAATTTTTTTCCCCTCGTGGCTAAACAGAAGCGTCCACCTCCTCAAGGTGAGGAAGGCCAGGTGGACTCGCGTCCAAACAGCATCGGCTCCAACACGTCATACCACTCCACTCATGCTGAATTCGATCTCTCCAGTGAGCAGGAGCTTTCTGAGGTCTCAACTTTGAAAGCTGAAGAGGTGAGCGAAGCCACAAAGGGGGTGTACGAGGAACAAATTGCAGTGCTTAGGGACGAGCTGCATTTCCTGCGAATTGAATTGGATAAGTTGAGGCTGGAAAATCACTCCCTGCAATCCAGACTTGAGCCCAACTCTCATACAGGGGAAATTGGAAATGAAAGTCTGTCAGAAAGCAGGGCTGACATCAAGGCCAAGCTGGAAGTCCTGCAGAAAAAGTACGAGGAAGTGACGTTTGAGCTGGAATCCCACCGGAAGGAGAGGGTGAGAATGTCACCCACAGGATCTCCAAGCCAAGATGATCAAGTAGTACAAAAGTTTCACCTTTTAAAAGGCTGTCTCGAACAGGAGGTTAAAGATCTGAAGACAAAGCTGGCCAAGTTGCAGGAAGACAAAATGCATGATGCGCAGTTGATAAAAGAACTGGAGGCTCGGCTAGAGATTAAAAGTTGTCAAGTTGTAGAGGATGAGTGTCAGGAATTGAAAAACTCTTACAGCCTTCTGCTAGAGAATAACAACCAAGAAAAGGCGCTGTTGATTGAGAAGTACGAGGAGGCTCAAGACGAGATAAAGATGCTTCAGGAAGCCTTGCGTGGTACTGTGTCCGTGGAGGCCGCTGCTAAAGACTTCGATGAGATGAAGGCTGAGATGGGTGGGGTTATTGATGGACTCCAGAAGCGGCTGTTGGAGCTCTCAAAATCCTACAGCGAGGCGAAAAACGAACTTGCAGAAGCCCGAAATCAGATCCAGTCCAAAGCCTTGGAGACCAAGCAGCTATCACAGTCAGTGTGTTTGACTAAAGAGCAGCACGAGAAAAAATTACAAGAGCTGATGAATAGGATCAAGGACATGCAGAACTTGTCAAATGACACCAATGTCAAGTATCAGTCAGCTCTGAAAGAAATTTCGCAACTCAAACAGGATGCAGAAATTCAGGCCAAGTCATCAGTGAGCGTTGCAGACCACACTCAAGTCGTGGCCTCTTTAGGAAATGCCATCAAGAGCTTAGAGTCCGAGATGGACGTCCTTAAACAACAGCTTACGGAGAAGACCTCACAGCTGGATGCCTTACAAAACAGACCTGCTGTGGAGGAAGACGTGATTCCGAATAATTGTGTTTCCAAAGTGGATCATGAGCAGATGATAGAATCCCTGGAGCAGAAGATCAGTCACCTTACCCAGCTTCTTCAGGATGCTCTGAGGAAGCAGGATGAGATGGCACTGCAGGTGACTGCAGCCTGGCAGGAGGTGAAGGATAGCAAGAATGAGAACGAGGCAGCGCAGAAGCTCATGGTGGAGAGAGAGCAAGAGAATAAGATGCTGAGTGGAAAGTGCAGAGAGGCCCAGGAAGCCATCACACAGCTGAAAAAAATGGTGGAAAATCATGTACACTCAGAAAGAGAGAAGAATAAAAAGGTAAATACAAACACTCATCTACCTGTTCAATTTCAGCGAACATGATTCATTCATGAAGGTTTTTTTTTTTGTCTGTTCTCTTTTCCCCATTCCATTCTGTTTTTTCATTATTATTTTTCTAATCGTTTTATATTTGTTTTTTCTTTGAGTATTGAATTTAAAAAAGCTACTATACACATTTGTATTATAAGTAGTAGTATAACAGGAATAGGCATCCATTAGAATTAATTTTGCTCACATTGTTAATCAACTCATAGTCACACTCTCAGCAGAATTTTAACTTTAGTCATGTGGAAGTAGACATATATTGGCTGTGACACAGATTCAAACCTAAACCGAGATCAACTTTTTTAAACAATTACTCAGAACTATTTATTCTAACCAAAAAAAACAGTGTAAGCATCTGTAGCACATTTCAGAAATTAAAAGACACATTTTTTTTTAATCAAGCTAAACATTTTGAAGTTACACTTTTCATGATTAAAAAAGTTTCAAACCAAGGAGCCTCATTTATCAAGCTGGGCAGAAATGGATTTGGGCATAAATCATTACTACAAGTGTTTATGCAAGAAATTTGGTATTCATGAAAATTATGTAAATTCAAAAAAAGTTTTGTCACTGTGTGTAAATTCAGGAATAAGAAGATTAATATAAACCTCAACCGACATCAAATTATATAATCAGCATAAATTACTGCATTTCTCTGTCTAGAACTACTAAATTACATGGTATTATTTTATGTGCAGTATTTAAATCTATGCACATTAAGTGCTTTAGAGTCTCTATCACAAACACATCCTCCTGTTTACTTCAGGGAATACTCCTACTAAGAATACCCAAAATAAATACAAGAGGAAACACAAATGGATTAATGTGGACAAATAAAATTAATCATTCCATTTTAAACAGCATATAGAGAATGGGTATTTTTTCTGTGCATAGCTGTAAACCATTAACAGATGTTTCAGCTTAGATATCTAATCTAAGATCTAACATTTGGCTGTTATTATTACTAATTTTCCACATTATTAAATACTTTTATTGGCATTCTTATTTCAAAATGCTTTCACCTTTTATTTTTCATGCTTTTGATTGGTTGTCTGTGCACTTGACCATGGCATCGCTGTATGTAAATAAGCTATGCCGTCCACACACGTTAAAACAGGAGTGTGAAGGCAAATCGGTATTTACAAAACTTTTGTCAAATCCGGTGAAAATCTTTAATGCGGTTAAGATAAAGTTTGAAATATGAAGACTAATGTTGGGATCATTTCAGTTATCTGATCAGACATGGAGCACACGTTCAGCTCGATTCACAACAGGACAACAATAAACTAGACTACACCTCTAGAGACTGCTACACTTTATTTCCTGCTCATTTGTAGTGTGCCATTGTTTCCCTTTCTTTAAGATTGACGATCTGTCAAAAGAGGTGGGGAAGTTGAAGGAGGCCCTGAACAGCTTGTCCCAGCTCTCATACACAACAAGCAGCCCAAAAACCCGCCAGCAGAGCCAGCAGGTTGATTCTCTCCAACAGCAGATTAAACAGCTGCAGTACCAACTGGCTGTGAGTTAAAGGCTTCTTTTACCTTTGTATAACCCGAAACACCCAGAAGATTACCCAGTGTAAAAGTACATCTGTTTGTATGAAACAAATCAATACAAAAAGAAAATGTAAATGTAACACCACACCTCAAACAGCATCTCTGCATCCTAAAAGGCATGGCTTTATAGTCTTGGAAGCTCAGCTGAATGAATAGTTTGATTGTTTGCCGTTTTTGTTTTAAACAGGAGACTAAGAAGAGACACCATGAAACTGTTTCTGTGTACAGAATGCACCTCCTCTATGCTGTTCAGGTTTGTACTTGTTCAGTCCACTATTAAAAAAGCAGTCCAGCCAAAGGAGGTTATAACAACAGCTATTACCCTCCTAATTTGAAAGTGATAAAGCCAAGATAAACATTACTTTTTTAGTGGAGCTACAAGGCTATGACGTTTATAGCTATTAGATTAGTCTAAAATAGTTTTCTCAATCAGTAGCACTAATATATGCAATAGAAGTCCTATATTCGAATAGACAGATACATTCTGAATGGCTTTATTATCTGTAATGGATTATAGTTTATGCTAGACATGCCACTCATCGTTTTAGGTGTGTGTCTACAGTTTGCACAGTTGCATAGGGAAAATTGTTTATATTAAAATTAAATGTTCGACACCCTCAGTCAAGCTAGGGTTCAAGATGTACACCCCCCACATTTCATCAACCATTTCAGTATGTCTTGCTAAGGGACAATATCATGGAAATGGCAGCTTGTATATCAGTACAGATTTACCGAGCTCTGAAAATAACTCAACATACATACCTTTTTGATATGAAAATATCAAAACTGGGTCTAAAGTGTTAATATTTTGTGTGAGTACCATTTTTATCCATCACTGCCTTAATCCTCCTGTGCATGGGATTCACCAGAGCTGGACAGTGTGTTGCTGAGATCCTTTTTAGCTCCTCTATAATGACATCACAGAGCTGCTGGCTGTTAGAAACATTGCGCTTTTCCACCTTCCTCTTAAATTTATGCCACAGGTGCTCAATAGTGTTCGTGTGTGGAGACTTCACTGGCCACTAAATCACCTTTACCTGCAGCTTCCTCAGCAAGGCAGTTGTCCTCATTGCAGTGTGTTTGGGGTCGTTAATATGTTGGTAAACTGCCGTTCGGCCCAGTTTCTTAAGGGAAGGCATCAGGTTCTGCTTCAGAATGTCACAGTACATTTTGAAATCCCTGTTTCCCTCAATGAATCGCAGCTCCCCAGTACCAGCAGCACTCATGCAGCCCTAGATCATAATGCTACCACCACCATGCTTGACAGTAGACAAGACACAATTTTTATGGTACTCCACACCAGGGAGTCACCACACTTGCTGGACACCATCTGAGCCAAACAAGTGCATCTTAGTCGCATCAAATCACAGGACATTGTTGTAGTAATTAATGCTTTAGGACAGGTTGTTTTCTTCTTCGATGATTCTGCAACCTTTAAAGCAATGATACAGCACTCATGAGTCTGTTTTTAGAGGACAGTAAATCTGTACTGCTATACAAGCTGCATATTGAGTACTCTTATTTTATTTCTCTATAGTATTGTCCCTTGAGGCGAAATACTTAAATGGTTGGTGAAATGTGAAGGGTGTACTCATGATAGATAGATAGATAGATAGATAGATAGATAGATAGATAGATAGATAGATAGATAGATAGATAGATAGATAGATAGATACCCCATGTAAAATTGTCTACTAAGAGTAGCATCTCTACTAGCATCAAACCCTCCCTTGACCAAGTGCATCAAACATTAATATTAAAAGAAATATTCATTATTTTCCGCATGCACTCAACTGTGTACACTGTAGACACCTCAAACAAAGGTTTGACGCAAATTTTTGTGCAAATGAAATCATTCATTGTTTTTAAGGTTTATTTTATTTATTTTATTATAATTATAATTATTTTATCTAGAAAGTTTTTTTATCTAAAGGTTTGATGTGCCTGCGATCCCACATCGTTTTTAAAAATATCCACAACAATTCTACAAAATTCTTGTCAGTAAGTGACCTTAAAACACAGAGGAAGATCGATAGAACGTCGGCAGATAGATAGTGACCTAGCATCAGAAAACCACAAGAGCACTTGTGCCTGACATACTGAACAAATTTAAACATGCAGATAGAATATACAATGTAAATCTGCAGACCACAAGTTTTCATTACTTGTAGCTACTTTAGCCTCATGGCTCTAAAGAAGTGCATTCGAGCTGACGGACTACATATTTCAATTTCGTTTTACAATTCTTTTATAAAATAAATAAATAAATGAATGAATCTGCTCATAACAAAATTTTAACATTAACTTGTTTTCTTGCATATTACAGGGTCAGATGGATGAAGATGTTCAAAAGGCCCTAAAACAAATTCTGGTGATGTGTAAAATACCAGCAGAGGAAAAATGACAGTGCGGACATGTTCCTCCAGACCAGACCCTGCCTAAATAACAGTGGTAGAAGGAAGTTTGCACTTTCATTGAGAATGTGTCCAGATTAAAAGGAATCAGCAGTCTTTTTTTTTAGCATCTCTGGAAAAAGTAAAAGGACGAAATGAGGTTTAAATATTACTCTCTTGTATTTGCAAGCACTTGATAATGAAAGCATCAGACAATCAAATAAAGAATGAAGCAGTAAAATAAGGCTTATGAGTACACAGAATACGTTATCTTGTGTTGAAATTGTTTTTGTGTCTAAACATTTTAAATCCCACAACTTTTGATACTTCCGACTTTATATTTGTGGTGGTCAGGTTTGAGCGCACAACTCAAATGCAGATACTATGATACATTGTGAAAAGGGCGGGGCTTAACTTTTCATTAACTAATGATGTCACTGTTTATCGTTTTCTTTCACGTAGCTCAACTTTCACATAAAATACTAAGTTTATAAGTGTTAAACTTAGAAGGTTAACAAACCGATTAAAGGTTGCATTTTCTAGATTAACTAGAAAGGTAGTAGACTAGATGCATTTAGTAATGTTAGCTAAAATATTGTGATGTAACGTTTTGTTTGAAGTTTGTTATTGTTTGATTCAATTGTATGTAAACTCCACTGAACTCTAGAAGATAAAGTCCTGCTAAAGTCCTTCCATTATTCAGTGTAACTCAAAATTGCTCATAATGAAGTCATGAATTGTTTTATTTATTAAGTAAAGTGTATTAAATTTTACAGACAGATAGATAGCAGCTTCCCATGAACCAAAACTGTAATGTCTGGGTTTGACAGTCATTTTATTAAATTTTTTTACCATTATCTCTACAGGGCTAGTGCTAGAGCTAGCGTCTTTGCGGTGCCATCAGGGGCAAAGTAAAGAAAAACTGACTTATATCGAAAAACAGAATATAAATTTTGTTTCTATAATAACCATGTTAGAACATTTCCTAAAAATTACTTTGATTGTTTTAAAAAAATAAAAACAGTATACCTGGTTTCTATTTTTTTCTAGCTTTTGAGATGGAGAGAAAACATCAGTAATATGCTATCCAATGCTGGTTAATTTTCTGGAGCTGATTATACACATATATTTACTCATGTTCTAGAGTTTTTGGTCTGGACAAAACAAATTCAATATAATTAATGACACTAAATTACTTATGACTAATGTCTATCAGTTTTTAATGTCTAAAAATAGCTATTTACTAAACATCACAAATTACAGTGAAAAATCCTAATCTTTACTGTCAGTTATAATTTAGTAGCTTACAAGCTAACCTTTGAGGATTCCGACGAGACCTAATTGCAAATGTTCATGATCATCAGCTATATAACTAATATCAGCTAACCTGACAGGATTTGAAAGTAATATTTGTATAAAAGTAAATAATTTTCATTGCTTATGCAAGAGAAGATGAATTACTTGACAGTTTAAAAATAATAATAAAACTAGTGTATCGAATTACACTACATGTAGCCATAAATACATTCAAAGATGCACATTGGCATTATCCTTCTTAGTTACTTTGGAATGTAATTTAGTGTTCACATAATTAATAGATCTAAATTAATGGTAGCTAAACTTGCACCTGCCTGCAGCACTGACATAGATGGTTTAATGTAAGTCAGACTGTCACAAGTTCATGCCAGTGCGCTCATTTGTGAGCTCAGTAGCGTAAATTGAAGAATTTGAGATGTGACACTATTGGAGTCAGTGACCTGCTAGCAAAACCTATAGGAATAGGATGACTTGATAAGCTTATAGTCTAGGGTTCTTTAGTAATCCTAACAAAATTTTAGTTAGTGATCATCACAATCGATCGATCTGAAGCTGTTACTGCATTTTAGTTAGACAACTAGAAATCTGATATGTGGTTTGCCCAGACCTTTGATAAAGAAGGGACGTCGGAAATGATGTGTAAGAGAAAATAGGTTTATATAGTGCTAGCAGATGCATTTGACAGAAAGTTGCTTTGGGCTGTGCTGAGGCTTTAGCACCAGTAAAGCTTTAAAGGAAATGCCCATGGAACAGATGGACTTTCCAGACGCAGTAGTTTTCTCTCTTTCCAATCCTGTTTTTAATGCCAGCTGGAGTCCTTGCAGTAACCAGGACATAAAACGACTGTATCCGTGTGTGCCTATGCTAATTCGTAAGGCATGTTAGGAAGTCCAGTCACACTTATTTAAGCCAGACGTAACGGTGTCCCTGCAGTATTTTGAAGTACAAACCAGCTGTATGTCAGTCACTTAGTGTTGACTTTTTTCAGTATTAGGTTTTATATTATAAATCTGGTAACCCTTTTTTTTATTTTTTTGTTTAAGTCATAGACGAAAATATTTACAATGCTCAAAAGGTTAATGCATGACAGTAGGACAAGTGCTTTTCAGTTATACAGCACACTAAAGTTTTTTTTTTTTTTTTTTTTTGCAGTTTTAGGTTTTTTTTTTTTTTTCTTTTGCAGTTTTAGGCCTCATAGCTCCCAGTGATTAGAATGTTGTGAAGTTGAATGCAGATTTGATATTTAACCACTATCAAGCTCACTTGAAAATCTATTGACATAAAAGCCAACAAGTATAAACGTTAGCTACATTAGCTGACATTTATATTTTGTAAGCTCATATTAACATTGACTAGCACGTGTTAAAAGTGCCTAGATCAGGTAGATTTGCTCGATTCAGGTGCAAACGTTTGCCTTAATATTAAGATTATATAATATTACCAGACATGTAGTTAGTTATCGAACATAAATCAACTCATTTTCAGTTTATTTTTTATAAGCCTGGAATATTTAAAAAAATATATATATTACATATGGAAGTCATTGGTGTTAAGAAAGGGGATAAATGTCCGCCGCACTCCTGGGATTTAACTCACAACTTGAACTGCTGAACCACCACTGTCCCACTTTACAGCCGTCTTTAAGAGAGTTGCTGTCTTTTCTCCTGGTTCTTGAGGTTGCAGTCCACCTGCTCTGCCTATTTCAGTGTTTTTGTTCCTGCTATAAACACACACACACACACACTACAGTCTGACTCCAGGGCCTGTTCCTTAGCTGATTAGTTGGATCAGGCGTGTGAACACAGAAAACCGCAGATCAGCCCAGACAAGGTATCTGTAGAACATCTTTTCTGTTTCATTTCAGTCATCTTCCATGAGTAGCAGGGTACACTGTGCAAAATCAATTTGAAGATATATACTTAGTTTTTGTTTTTTGTTTTCTTTTGTTGTTTTTTGTTAGATTTTGTAATAGAGATGTTTTCAGGAAGTTGTCCTGATGTGTTTTTTTTTTTTTCCTAGCTAATAAAACTGATGAATTTGTTCATACATCTTCAATTTGGAGTATGTGTGTGTGTGTTCGTATTGTTTACATGGTATGAGTATTTCTATAACTGCTGATCACGCACAATTCTCCAGTGTTAATTCAGAAGGGGGAAACTGGTCGAGCTGACCGAATGATTACATTATCCTCTGGATATCCACTTTGGAGTATGTGTGTGTGTTCGTGTATTGTTTACATGGTATGAGTATTTCTATAACTGCTGATCACGCACAATTCTCCAGTGTTAATTCAGAAGGGGGAAACTGGTCGAGCTGACCGAATGATTACATTATCCTCTGGATATCCACTTTGTACAATTGTGGTGAGCAGAAACGCATCTCAAAATGCAGAACACTAAACCTTGAAGTTGATGAGCTTAAACAGCAGAAAACATGTCAGGCTAAACATTTGTCAGAACAGGAGTTCTATGAAATCCCAAAGCTTTTTTTTTTTTTTAATGCATCCACATTTTTCCACAGCATGAAAATGCTAATTAATATTTTCAGGAATTGTTGGCAATTATGTCTACATGGAGTAGGATTTTATATAATGTTTCTAAAACCTTGTTAAATTAAAGCCATAAAGAGTTAAGTGCAAAGGTAGACCCTACCCAGTATTAGTATATTTCTAATGAAAGTATTTGGTGAGTGAAAATATAATGCAAAAATTAAGCACATGTACTTTTCTTTGCTGTGCTCAGCTTGTTATAATACTGAATTATATGCCATACATAAATTAACATACATACGAACATCAACATCTGCAGTGTTCAGGAAAAATATCAAATACTTTGAAAAACACTTATATAATCAGCATCAAAAAGAAAACTACACATTCAACTCTGACTTTTTTTCATCATTTTTTTATTATTATTAGTGACATTTGAATCAGGTGATGTAAATTTACTGCTTTAGATGCTTTACATTTGCTTTTCTAGTCCCCATTTTAGAAGTGTATTATATAACTAGAATATATCAAATCTACACATTCTGTAATTATTATTATTATATATTAGTTTATAGAAAGATGGCATGGAGTTTTTCTGACTGTTGCTTCAGTTTATTTCCTGAATTTTACAAATGTTACAAATGTTTATCTGGAAGGATGTGCATCAAGAAGAGCTGTTATTTTAATGATGTAATTAGTTTGAAATGGTAGTAATTTGCTGGGGTTTAGTGCTTCTCTCTGGTACCTGTGTGATGATTCTGCAATACTCATAGTCGGACCTTTTACAACTAAGTCTTTCCAGGAAGACCAATTACCACAATAGGACCCATGTGTTTGACTGTAGCCCGAGGCAGTGGACTATCAATAATGATGAATAGCAGTGATTCGAGGTTCCAGCAGCTCAGCTCAGTGCTTTTCATATCTCCTAATACACTGTTCTCAGACTCTTCTAGGCAATGTTAAAGGAAAAATTCAATGTTTTGTTAATATGGACCTTAGTGGGAAAAAAAAAAGAGTAGTACAGATGTCCCTGTAGGCTCGTACAGACCTGTCGCATTCACTAGACGTGTAGAAATCCACAAATTGGCCTGTTTTCTACTCAGATGTTGTGCCAGGATTTCCACCAGAATTCCCGGTAAGGTGACCAACTGTTCCAGCCAAAACACAGGAAATCGAATCAGATTTGCTAATTGTGAGATATTTGTAGCACTGACTTACTTTTAGATCCAAAACCGAAAAAAGAACAAGAATGTCCTATTTTATTACAACATATTAAAAATATATATTGGTTGAATCATGGGACCGTTCAAGTAGTCTAATATTGAGTTTAATATTTATTAGGCTTTTTTTTCAACAAAAAGTCAATATATTAATAAAATATAATAGTTTTGCCCTGTGTTACTCCTATTTAAAAAAAAACATAAAAATGTGAAAATTCCAAATAAGTATTTTTAAATGCAGTTTAAAGCAAATTGATACATTAGAAATGTATAATTTTATTAGTCAGGAAAAAAAAAATTATGTCCAGAACCTGAATTTAAAACTGCATTTAAAATTCATTGTGTTTCCAATTTTATATTAAGTGTTATTGTGTGCCATTTAAAATCTTTTATTACTTTGTACCCAATATTTCTATATCAATATAAGGCTGATATTCCAATGTCCTATATTTTAATCTTACGACACGGCTGTCTTTGCATGAAAATTCACATCAAATAAAAAAATTAAAAAAAAAGCACAAATAAGTCTTTGACACATTCCTTCGACCTCTTCAAACTTTTGTGCCTCTTACTTTAAAATAATTTACTTATTGCTGCAGATGGCAAAAAAAAGTCACACCTAAACATGCATTACTGCACTTCCCCAAGTGTCCACTAGGTGGAAGTGTGGCCATGTTGTCCTGCTCTGCTGAACTGACTTTAAATAAAACGTGTATCCATCTATCCACTGACAAGGGCTACACAATATATCGTTTATACAATATATCGTGTAACATTTGCGAAACGCAACATAATTTACTTATTGCTGCAGATGGCAAAAAAAAGTCACACCTAAACATGCATTCCTGCACTTCCCCAAGTGTCCACTAGGTGGAAGTGTGGCCATGTTGTCCTGCTCTGCTGAACTGACTTTAAATAAAACGTGTATCCATCTATCCACTGACAAGGGCTACACAATATATCGTTTATACAATATATCGTGTAACATTTGCGAAACGCAACATACACTCCAGAAACGCTCATTTATAATGAGTTTAAAATGCACAGCAGTCTAAAAATAATGCATTAATTATGCATTCCTTGCATTTGTTAAGTATATATAAAACGCTTTAATATTCATATAAAGTCAAAGTATAACGTTGCTCTATAAACTGACTCATAATAATGCAAAGAAACAACTATGGCACCTTTTCTTCATGCATTAATTCCTGTTTTTCTGGCATAGAAATGAGAAATTGTCCAGCTCTGCTTATTTTTGCTAAAATCCATCTCGAAGGATGTATGCTTTTTCATGTGGACAGGCGTAGGGGTTCATCAGACAGATCCGATTAGAGCAAAACACCAGAAAGTAGGTTGTATTAGCCCGTTGGAAATACATATCTTGGGATATTGTGATTTTAACAGTGGCAGGCCGTCAGAGCCAGCAAAGCTCTCTCTAACACCACTCTTAAACTCTATCAAAATCACTCATATTTAAATATATTTTTGTCTATATTTTTGTATATTTATGTATTAAATGACTCCCAACAGTCTATTTACTTCATTTTGTAGCTTTTCTCTTGAGTCACAAGGAGCAGTGCATCCGAGTGTCTGTATTCATTTCGATCCAATCAGATTTCAGCCATCACATTACGTGTTTCCAGAGTCAAATCAATCTGCCGTAAAGCCAGCAGAGTCAGTACTGTGAACTTTTTTATCATAAACTCTATGTTGCGTGATGCTGTTGCTTTAAACTATCAGATTGAGAATTGGACACTCCAAGGCCTCCTAGAATGCATTCAAAAACTGACGCTTAATTCTATGGTCAGAGAGCACAAAGCTCAATTATATACTGTGTGTGTGTATATATATATATATATATATACACACACACAGTATATAATTGAGCTTTGTGTATATATATATATATACACACACACAGTATATATAATTGAGCTTTGTATATATATATATATATATATATACACATACAGTGAGGAAAATAAGTATTTGAACACCCTGCTATTCTATTTTGCAAGTTCTCCCACTTAGAAATCATGGAGGGGTCTGAAATTGTCATCGTAGGTGCAGGTCCACTGTGAGAGACATAATCTAAAAAAAGAAGAAACCAAAATTTACTATATATTTCAACACCTGACTATCAGCTAGAATTCTGACCCTCAACGACCTGTTAGTCTGCCTTTAAAATGTCCACCTCCACTACATTTATTATCCTAAATTACATGCACAAGTTTGAGGTCGTTAGCTGCATAAAGACACCTGTCCACCCCATACAATCAGTAAGAATCCAACTACTAACATGGCCAAGACCAAAGAGCTGTCCAAAGACACTAGAGACAAAATTGTACACCTCCACAAGGCTGGAAAGGGCTACGGGAAAATTGCCAAGCAGCTTGGGAAAAAAAACTACAGTTTTTTTCAACAAGTAACCACTGTTGAAGCAATCATTAGAAAATGGAAGAAGCTAAACATGACTGCCAATCTCCCTTGGACTGGGGCTCCATGTAAGATCTTACCTTGTGGGGTCTTAATGATCCTAATGAAGGTGAGAAATCAGCCCAGAACTACACAAGAGGACTTGGTCAATGACCTGAAAAGAGCTGGGACCACCGTTTCCAAGGTTACTGTTGGTAATACACTAAGACATCATGGTTTGAAATCATGCATGGCACGGAAGGTTCCCTGCTTAAACCAGCACATGTCCAGGCACGTCTTAAATTTGCCAATGACCATTTGGATGATGAGTCATGGGAGAAAGTCATGTGGTCAGATGAGACCAAAATAGAACTTTTGCATGATAATTCCACTAAACGTGTTTGGAGGAAGACGAATGATGAGTACCATCCCAAGAACCCCATCCCAACTGTGAAGCATGGGGGTGGTAGCGTCATGCTTTGGGGGAAACTGATCTAGAGAAGCTCTGTGTGGAGGAGTGGGCCAAAATCCCTCCTGCAGTGTGTGCAAACCTGGTGAAAAACTACAAAGCAAAATACTGTAGGCCTGTTAAAAATGAGACTAAAGTTTAATAGCACAAGGCTGTATGGCGATTGGTCGAATGTCGTTACATTTTTCACTAATAGCAGCTCTATCGGTAGTGCAGCTATAAATCATATATGCACTTGTTCAAATAAATTATTGCTTACTCAGAGATTTGTTTTGTTTATGCTAAAAGTTTACAGTACTGACTCTATAATTTACTGTATGTGAGCGGAGAAGCTGTGGCTGCAGTGTGAAAGGAGACTTGTTGAAATGTGTTCATTGGGTTTCTTACTTTAGTATTGGCATTCATTCTTGCTGCATGAGATACCTGTATGTGATGCAGCGCTCTGTCATACTGTGTTTCTGTATCAAATTGATAGTTTCTAAAGCCATGGTATCATAATGATGGTATTGTGAGGTGGGTTGGCTCAGGTAGGACACCAGTGAAGTCCTAGATGTGAAATGCGTGTCCTGTCACTGGATTTTAATGCTGTACTCTACTGTATGTGTTTACAGTCATAGGAGCCAATTCAAAAGACAAATCATAAATGCCAGATGTCTTCTTTTCAATTCCTTTAAATTATAACCAAAACAAATTCAATAATATTTTAAAAAGAGCCATATCATTAATATACATTTCATTTGTATTGCACATTAAACAACTGACATTTTGTAGAAATGTAAAAATTCAGGATATACTTTTTTTTTTTTTTTGAACAAGCTATCAACTGTTTTCTGATGGAGACCTGAGTAAACTGTATTAAAAGCAGTTAATCTACAGTCATTTTATGTAGCTTTAGGCTATCCAAGTGTGGTCAACTTAAGCATAGATAATTTCTGATATATAAAAAAATCAACTGTACAATTGCATTTCATTACACCGGAAATAATTGCATTTTTCACCACTAATCCTAACCATAAAAAATGTCACATAATGTCACATAAAGGTGAAAACAGTCATGCATTAGACGGCAGGGCATGCATGATCTGGTTTTGTATTGACAGATGTTCCCTGTCTATCAGCTTGCCGTCTGGTCACTTTATGAACTTTGGCTGAATGCTAAATCACAGCTAAGTGAGGGTGTGAGAGACCTCAAACTTTAGAAACTACAAAGCAAAATACTGTAGGCCTGTTAAAAATGAGACTAAAGTTTTATAGCACAGGGCTGTTAAATTCTGTATGGCGATTGGTCAAATGTCGTTACATTTTTCACTAATAGCAGCAACGGTAGTGCAGCTATAAATCATATATGCACTTGTTCAAATAAATTATAGCTTACTCAGAGATTTGACTATGATAGGTGCTCCACATAGGTGTACTCTAAATATATTAGAATCTATTTAGATCTTCAGGGTGAAATTGTTTGATTTATGAAAGGAGTACCCAGGATCGGTTTTTTGGCACAGAAGGTCTTCAGGACAGAAAACATCTTTTCAGTTCTAAAAAGCAATTTTTCAGATTGAACCATTATTCTAAGGTTGCAATAAAGACATAACTGTGTGTAAATGTTACAGACAAGCCAATGAAAGACAGATTTATCCAATCACTGTAGATTTGATGTTAGCAGCAGTCATGTGGATCAGATCATGCTTCATCGCTACACTGCTGACTGCTATATATTAATGGATTTTGGCAAAAATGAAATGTACACATTTTCCTACTTTACCTCAAATGGAGACTTTCTGTGTCTGGGTTTTACTAGAGCTATAATGCTAATATACTGTAGCTGGTGTGTAATAGAGGTAGTGTGCATTGTAAAACAAAATCAAATATGAATATAAATCTTACTTGTAAACTACAAACTAAATTGATTTAATCTGAAAAGCAGATCTTTAAAAGGAATAGACACTACTTCCAAAATAGATTGTTATAAGCTCTTTACACTTTTAAGTTCCATTAGTAATTAGCATTAGTAATGCTAATAAATCAAATACATTTTAAATTCAATCAAGTTTTTAGTTTATATGTTTCTATCAGCATTCTTACAAGATTATTCATTAGTTCCACATTTGGGTTATTTTATCATTTTATTTAAATTGTAGTAAGTGTTATTTTATCTTATCACATTTAAGTTTTGTGATACCTCAACCTCTGAACTTACTGTTCCACATTTCAGTTTTGCACATAACTCAAACTCCTTTAATATCCTTTTAATAGCTTTTTGTGTTAATAAAAGATAATATATATGTGACACATTTACTATTATGGTCAAAAGACACCCCTCCTAATGACCGAGTTCAGGTGTTTCAGACAAACACTGACAGGAAAATGAGCTAAGAGACTTGTTACCTTTGCCACAAGTCAGTTTGTGAAATTTCTGCTCTACCAGATCGTCCTCGGGCAGCTGTAAGTGCTGTTATTGTGGAATAAAAGCTTTTATGGAGGGGAATTAGCTCAAATGGTAGAGGGCTTGCCTGGCATAAGAGAGGTAGTGGGATTGGTGCCTGTGTTCTCCACTGCTGTCGAGAAGCCGTTTTGTTAGGAAGTGGTAGCTCAGTGGTTAAAGCTCAGTGGTTAAAGCTCAGGGTTACTGATTGGCAAGTCGGGGGTTCAAGCCCCAGTATCGCCAAGCTGCCACTCTTGGGCCCTTGAGCAAGGTTCTTAACCCTCTGTTTTCCAGAGGCACTATATTATAGCTGACCCTGCACTCTGACCCCAGTTTACTAATGTTGCTGGGATATGTGAAGAAAGAATTTCACTGTGCTATAATCTATGACTAGCAAGTAAAAAGCACCTTTAGCTTTCCAACATACAATGCCAAGCAGCAAATGGAGTGGTGTAAAGCACACTGCACTGGATGAGTCTGGATTTGGTAAATGGCAGGAGAATGCTGCATGCTAGAATGCATGAAGCCAACGGTAAAGTTTTATAGGGTTTGGTCTAGGATCCAAGGAATGGTAAAACCAAAGATACAGCATACAAGGTCTTTTGACAGTTGTTTACGTTCGGTTTTAGAGGTAAGCATCCAGCATGGCTGTGTGCCTGTCCACAATTCGTGACTTGTAAAGACACAGTTGATGAAATTGGTCTGACGGAATTTCAAAATGGCCTGAACATCAGTAAGTGATCTTACAATTCGATTAAGAAGGCACACATTCCCATAAAAACACATCAATTTTTTGCAGAAAGCTTTCCTGAAAGAACAGATGCTGTTTTACAGACACCAAATAGTGGAGCATACTCCATATTTATGATCACAAATCAGTGTACTGTTTATAAGTACCAATCTTGTTTCATGGAAAAGGTAAGTCTAATGCAAGTAATTAACAAAGAATCCTACAATACATTAAGTACACATGAAGCACACAAAATGTTATAGTTCCATCTATAATTATTATGTGTAACATTTAAAAGACAGGTTTGTTCCATTTATGACATATATTACTCCAACTATACATCTGTAGTCTATAAATCATTATATATCATTCTCACACAAGCCTTTTTTTTATGCTCTTATTATTTTTTATAATAAATATATAAGTAATATGCAACTGATTATTAACTCATTTTAAAATTAAGCAGAATTTTCATGGTGGAGAAATTCAGTGACTGTCACAAAGTGCAAAAACATAATAAAAAACATCACCATGCGAATGGTTATTTAACCTTAGTTTATTATTTGCTTTATACAGAATATCTGCTATATTATCCTTTGAATGAACTGTTATTGATAAAATACTAGAACAAACCACATGTTGAAATATTATGAAATAAAACTATTTTAATTTACAAGATACACCATGATTGCGATGATGGGATTAAATGGGTTGTAGGTCCAAGTGGTGTATCCTCTGGGGCAAAGAGTCATCCGAACAGACCTGAGATCTTTCTGACTGTGTCAGCGTGCCCCGTCTTGACCTGCCACCAACACACTCCAAACCATCTCCCTAACGGCATCCACATCAGGTTTCTATGAAGCTAAACAGAACCAGATGGAGTAAATATATTTCAAAACAGATGGGATTGTGTTATTAATGACACAGTACATCAAGACCCCCCTCTCTTTCCCTGCTTTCCTTAACACGTCAAAGCTTTAAAAAAGTCTGACAGAATGAATGAAAGTTCTCAGATCTGGTTCAGGAAAGGTGCCTGTTTTTTAAACACACAGACGGTACTTTTGAACTTCCTATGATCCGGTTAGTTAATGGCTCAGTTGCACCAGATTAATCAAGAATCAAAAGAACAGAAGCCACATTTAGAGTGGCTTGAAATGTACTGTAGCAGGAGAGCCGGCTCGGGAAGATGCCAGGGGGTGTTGAGGGGGAGGGTATTGAGGCATGTTCACAGCCAAGTGACAGGGAATTTATGGGAGCACTTAGACATCTTGTGGAGTAAAAATGAGGGGGAGAAAAAAGTCAAACCCTAGTCTATGAGTGGCTTATTAAAAAGGTGAGAAGTGAGTGTACTGTCTGGATGGGGAAAATAATTGTGCTCTTAAAAGCAACTTCAAAAGCCCAGCCATGTCACTGGAGAACCGTAAGCAAGCCATGAAGGAAGCTCAAAGAGGAAGTGGCTCATGAGGGCTTGCGTCTCTATCTGCATATGCTTGATCAAACCGTCTACTCTCCCAGAGTGAGGAGCCGTGTACTGTACACCACATGTCTTACTGTCCTCACACGTCCATCCGTTTATGTGAAGCCTCTGAAGCACATTCGCATCCCTTCTGTGGTTTCAGCTACTGGGATGCAAACACTTCTTGAGCTAGGCTTGGACTAATATTTGGTTTGGCTTAGGAAAAGTGTTCCTGACACGTCCTAGGGGTTAGGTCAGCTCGTTGGCTTAGTCACAGCACTGTGAAAATAAAGCTTAAAAGTGATTTTTCCTAGACACTTTGGAGGTTATGTCTGCCATATATGTCTAAAAGTACTAGGGAATCAAGTCTGAACAAAAAAATAATAAAATGAAAAACTGAGTGAGATGTCAATCAAGCAGCCAAACCTGGCAAAGATTCATGATTGTTCAAGCTCTATGTAGCAACCACCCAAAATATACAGTTACAGCTAAAAAAGTGTATTTCTCACTTACTCGGTCAGTTTTCACTGACTAGATTGGATTTCATTTACTAGTTGCTTTTTTACTCACTAGTTAAATAGGTTTCACTCAGTAGATTACAGTGGTGGATGAAGTACACAAACCATGTACTTCAGCTAAAGTAGAGATACACTCCTGAACTATTACTTCAGGAAAAGTGATCTCTTTAATATTTCACTTAAGTAAAAGTACACAAGTATTTGCTTTCAGCTGTAGTTAAGTATCAAAATTACTATGATTTATTATGGGTAACATCCTCATATAACTTTTGTCACAAGACTCTTAATCGACTTAATTTTTGTGGAAAGAATTTCAATGTTACTCCTGGCAAGCCAATCGATTAATAGAATGAAATTAATTTGTCAAACACTGATTGATATCTATTAAACATTAACATGAGTCATATACCTTGAAGATAAACAAAAGAGGAGAGATTTTCCTGTTTTGCGATTCTAATGCTAGCCGGAATGAAGCTGTTTTAATGAACATTTGAATTAAATTCTATCAATTACTCACCCTGATGTTTATCTACTGGAAATTGTAACAGTATTCCCACAAATCTGGCTTTTTGCATGCAATCAAGCAATAGAAATGAAAATTCAATTTGAACTGTGTGAATGTTTTCATGTTAATGTTTTTTTTTAATATTTATAACTACGAGACTTTTCTTGCTACATCAATCCTTTTCTTACTTTAATTTGCAATTCTAGACTATTGTTTATTTATTTGTTTACTTGCTCAATTATATTTTAGTTGCTACATGTTCCATGGTAAACTTTCACTCAGCAGGTCACTCAGACTTACAAATGCATTTGAATTTGTATAGATAATTTTGGTAAGCACTTTGAGGGGTTCGTTTAGTGCATATAGTAAGATCAACAATAATTTGAATCCGATTTTAAAGTAATGATTAATGATTATCTGAGCTCTCGCATGTAAAGTCATTTTATTTTCGGTATAGACACTTAGAATCTAAAACTGAAAGTGCCCAGAGGTTTGTAACATCTGGCACCAAACCTTTGCAACGTCTGTCCTCGGGTTCAGTGAGGCTTAGTTCTTCTAGGTGAATTTATTCTTGGCATAAAAGAAAATATGCAATGGAGATAATGTGGCAACAGAATGTCTATTGGAAAATACCAATATGACATATGCAGATTTGTTTAATATTGAGTGAATGCACTCTTTTAAATTTATGTTGAAACTCTACAAAGTAGCACAGTAAAAAAACAAGTGAGGAGGTTGGTCGCTTGTCTACCTGCTCTTAATTGTAAGAGCCATATGCCACCAGCAACATCTAGATAACAATGTACCTAAATGTTAATGGCACTTGGGTATTTATTTTTTTATTGGAAATACGGATTGGAATATACTGTAGGCTAGACAGTAGCTAGACTGTATCATTATTCATGACAGCATTTGAATTCAAAATTCCATGATCAAATTGTGTCAAAACATAAATCTAGGAAACTATTTCTTTAAATGTCTTAAGGAAAACAATGGGTTCCCCAATACCCTTCCTACATCTGGCCAAACTTACTAACAAGTCTAGAAGGTCCTTGATGAGGGAGCTAACCAAGAACCAAGTAGCCACTGGATTGTTATAGACAACAGAGCTTCGGGAGTCTCTTGCAGATATGTAAGAACCTGCCAGATGGACAAACACCTCAGACTTATTCCATCAATGAGGCCTTTATGGTAGAGAGGCTAAAGCCACTCTGGAGAAAAAGGCATATGGCAGGCACTCTGAGAACATGAAGAAAAAAATTTTCTGGCTCTTAAAATAAACTCTTTGGCATTAACTCCAGGTGCTATATCCGTAATGGTGTGGCAAGATGATGTCACATCATACAACAGCCATATTTCTTATTTCTTCTTTTTCTATAAAAGAGCAAATTCAAGGCGTCTGAATACTTTCCTGTTAGTAACTATGTCTCACACTCTGTTTTTTTCTTTTCTGTTTTTTTTTTATTTAGCCTGCTCCACGTGCACTTGTTTCTGCAGAATCTGGGACATCATTATCATATTCTCACAGACGTTTTGACTGAAATGCCCTGAATTGTCACTGGAACCTATATTAACTCTCATCAGTTTTTTTCTCCAAAGCCACAGGCTGCCCCTTTTATTATCATATTATTTCCTCATCAGGACGTCTCATCCTTTACCCTCATTGCTTGAACCCTTTGTACAACTGAAATAACTTTTTTTTTAAAGAAATCTGATAATAATTAGAGAAGATAAATTGTTCCATTTTTTCCATTTGGTCTTTTTTTCAAGGGTTCAAGACCTTCTTTGCGGATTGTTGTTGTAACTGAGTTTTCTTAATTGCAAAGTAAAACATGCATGTAAGGGGCCATTTATAGGAAAAACATGACATGGTTGCATGGGTTTTCCATTTTTCCTCATCACATTGCTCAGAGCATGTGCTGATGGCATTTCCACAAACACCTAAAGTTACTCTTGTGTAATAGAGGTCTTTATTTCCCGTTTTATTTATACACACACAGTCCATGCAAAAAGTATTCAGACCCCCTTGACTTTTTCCAAAATTGTTTTATTTCAGATTGATTTTTTTTTTATCACAAATTTATACACAGCTCCCCAAAACAGAATTCTACACAAGTCTGCTCTTAAAATACTCACAAAAGTATTCAAACCCTTTGCAACAATACTTGAAAATTAGCTTAGTTGCCTAGGAGATTAGAAGCCTTAGGAGATGTTTCTATATCGTTACTGGAGTTCACCTTTGGAAAAGTTTATTGATTGAACATGATTTGGAAGGACATCACAGCTGACAATGTGTATGAGCTAAAACCAAGCCCTGAGGTTAAAGCAACTGCTTGAAGAGCTCAGAAACAGGATTCTTGCAAGGCACAGATCAGGGGGAATGCTGCACTTAAGATTTGCAATAGCACATTGGCCTCCATAGTTCTCAAATGGAAGAAGTGTTGCACAACCAATACTCTAGATGGTCGATAGGCCAAACAGCAATCTCAGGAGAAGGGCCTTATTGAAGAGGTGCTCAAAAAACGTTTTTTCTGCAGCAGGGACTTGGCCAATGGTCAGAGTAGAGTAAAAGCTGAATGGAGCAAAGTACAGAGATATCATTAATAAAAACCTATTCTACAGCACTCAGGACCTCTGTTTGGGCCAAAGGTTTATCTTCCTAAATGACAATTCTTTAAATGTCTTTAAATGAGTGTCCCAGACAGAGCCCTGACGTGAACCCTATTGTACTTCTCTGGACACCTGAAAATGGTTGTCCACAAACGGTAATCTTGGGAGGATCTACAGAGAACAATGACAGGATGACTTTGGATGTTTAAGTATTAATTTTTTTTCTTTAAATGTCCTAGGAGAACCTAACCGCTTCTAGCATTTCAATGGCCCTGTGCACAAAGCCCGCTCCATAAGGATATGGTAAACATAGATTGTAGTGAAAAATCTTCAGTCTCCTCAAAAAGATTAATACTAAAGTAACGAGCCTGGTTTGAAAATGTAAGAAGTAGGAAGTACAAATAAACTACTTAAGAACAGTAACAAAGTATTTGTACTTCATTACTTCCCAACTCTGCTTTAGACCATCAGTTGTGATATGCAAGGAAATGGTCAGAGTACAGAGTCAATAGCCCTTTTAGTGCTATTACAACTACTGCTGAAATCCATATTATGGCAAGAAACTCTCAGTTCAGTAAATATTAACACAATAATGCACATACATTTTAACAACACTAATTTTATTAATGCGGGATTAATGAAACATGCATTTTTATAAAAAAAAGTAACAAAATAAATAAATACATATAAAAAAGGCATAAATTAAAACCTTTAATGATAACCACATTTATTCACTACATCCTTTCTCAGATATACTCACATATAAAAAAATCCAGTGGCCTGGCATGTCACCAAGTCTCAACCCAATAGAACACTTGTGAGGAGATCTGAAAAGACAAGTTGAATGTCACTCTCCATACTGGATCCAGGATCTGAAAAACCTCATTCTTCAAGAATGGAAAAAATATTACATTTAGGTGAATTTGCTGTAGAGTCATCATTTTTGCAACACTTCATTTGTATTAAATGTGTTATTTTTTCTTGTTCAAAACATGTTTGGTGACCACACTCATATGTTATATTCAAAACATTAAAGTTAAATAAAACTGCTGTTAAAACTGTTAAAAATGCATCACATGCATTATATTTGCTGAGAAATAGATACAATGTTTGTTTGTTTTTTCAAAGATGGCAGTACTTATTTATGCTGGGCACTGTATATTCTGTATATAAAAAAGTTTATAAAAAAATTCTATATCTATATCCTCAACACCTCTGTGTTAATCCCCCACAAACATTTAAATATTATATGACTGGAGATAATGAATCATCTAATAAATATAAATAAAAAAAAAAGAATTGCATTATTCTGCAGAGTAGTTAGAGGGAAGATTTATTATCACATATTTCCGAAACTTCCCATACTATAGTTACCTAGTGAACTTGTTCATTTTCACCTTTTTATTTCCTCATTTTACTTCTTACTTCTTTCTTACTTTTTCCATATGTCTTGCCTTTCTTTCTTTCTTTCTTTCTTTCTTTCTTTCTTTCTTTCTTTCTTTCTTTCTTTCTTTCTTTCTTTCTTTCTGCTGTGTCTTCAACTGTTTAACAAGCCTACAATGACTTTGGCAAAAAATGTTTTATGTGAATTCCTATTGACTGGATCATATTCAACATTTTATTTTTCTAATTCACGTCTAAGAATTATGTATGTTTACTAATTAGTTGTTTCCTATTTAAGGTAGAAAATCCTACCGAGCACAACAGATATTTTTTTTTGTTTGTTGAGATGACGTTAACTGCACATGCATTTTTAATCAGGAACCTTGAAGTGCTCATTGGCATGTCATTCTGAGGAAACTCCTGATTGTTGTATGTATCTTGGTGTGTCTGCATCAGATTTCCAATTTGATAGAACTGGGTTGTTTATTTCTCCCACTTCCCTACTGGAGGATTTAAAAAGTACATGGATCTTTTGAAAGCCCAACAACAGAGAACCCCAAAGAAGCCCCATAAGGAAGCAAATAGGCCTTCAGGAATTCTTTTCTTCCCCAAGAATGTAGTTCTGAGATCTGAGTTTTGTGACATTTAAATCCAGGCTGTTTAGATCATCAGACAAATATTTAGCTTGGGCATTAAACATGATGCGTTTGATCATAAACTCCAAAAAGCAATGTCTAAAACCACAAATAAAAGCATTATTTTCATGCTCTCTTCCACACTCACAATGCATTTTTATGAGCGTTGATATTTTCTATAGCGGAAAGTTGACATCCTTACTTCATTTAAGGTAGGGGTAAGAGAACCCATGGGCTTTCTCTCTTTTCTCTCTAACATACAATGGAGAACACATGGTCTTTAATGTTCACCCTCTAGTCATATGTAGATTCCCTGCTGTTTTATCAAGCTACTCAGCACAAATAGAGTCATCCCCTGAATGCATTGGGAAAATCTTAAGTCTCAGCTGTGTTCACTGCTGTAGGCCTGTGAACAGTATATATATATATATATATATATATATACTAAGTGTAAAGGTTATAACAAGTTTGACTTGGTCAGAGCATCTCCAAATCTGTAGCTTTTAAAAGTGGTTCAAGAAAGATACAGTAGTGAACCAGCCAAGGACATTGATGCATGTGGGGAGGGAAGGCAGGCATTGGTTTTACGGTCCAAAAGACTACTGCTTTTTATCTTAACTTTATCTTATCTTAACTTTATCTTATCTTTTATCGTGTGTGTATATAATTGTTATTATATTATAGATATACTAATGCAGTGTGTTTATTATTATTTTTTAATTTATATTCCAGAACGTGATATCACCTCTACACAAGATGACTAATATTTTGTAAAACAATAAGTCAAGTCTGCAAATGAAGAATCATTTGAAATTTAGTGCAAATTCTGACAGGCTAATATAAAATAAAAGATTTTGTAAAAGCATAGAAAAATAATCAAGACAGATTTGTATGATGAAGCAGAGTTAAAGTAAGAGTAGTGGTAAAATTGCCTGCAACATAATATTGTGGAAAAAAACAGCTTTACATGTTACATGTTAAACCACAAAGTGTAAAATCCTCTGTCCTGAACATTTACAAAGAACACTGGAGACTTCTTCATAAAATAAAAAAAAAAATGTCTCCTTACAGAAAACCTAATCTTATCAACTATTACATACATTTTCAAACCTGTGTGCATACCACATTGTGAATGAGCTTTTAATATAGAAATGACAATGTATTAGAAAAAATGCATACAAACAGGATTTGCAGCTGCACTACTGTCAGAGATAAAAATAGAAAAATAGCTTTTGGCCAATCAGAGGGCTGGCAACCATAGATAATGCTAATCTTTTTTTGTTGAGACACACTTATGTGCCTTAACACAAACATCAGTCACTGCACAATTCAATTCAATTCGATTCAGTTTTATTTAAATGGTGCTTTTATCAATGGAAAAGTTTTACAGAAATCTGGATATTGGATTAGATTTAGAATCCTAATGAGATGACATTAATAAGAAACATTGAGAGAAACCAGACTCAAAAGAGAAACCAACCTTTTCTGATTAAGACTAATTTCTGATTAAGTAGAAACTGTTGATCATAAAAGACAAAAACTGCAATGAATGTACAAAGTTCATTTATTTATCCTGCACTGCAATCTTCTTACCAGAGGCAAATTAATTAATTTCTTTCTGTTTTTTTGGAGCTCATTATTATTGTTTAATGTATTTACAGTTGAGTGTCACATTAAACTTTTACCATGGCAGTAATATACAATATTTTACTCTCAGAAACATTATTTTTGCTGTCCATTTTGTCACTGTATAAATTGTGGCGAGGTGTGAATTTCTCATTGTTGTACACCGAATAAGCATAACTTTATGGCCACCAATCAGACCTAACATCATGACCATCTGCCTTATATTGTGTTGGTCCTCTTCTGCTGCCAAAACAGTCCTGACCCATCAAGCATTAACAGCATTAACTTCTTCAGCAATTTGAGCTACAGGAGCTCGTCTATTGGATCAGACCACATGGTCCATCTTTTTCTGCCCACAATCATCAATGTGCTTGTCATCGGTTCATCACTGTTCCTTCCTCTGAGCACTTTTAGATACTGACCATTGCACACCGGGAACATACAACAAGAACTGCAGTTTTGGAGATGCTCAATTCGGTCAAAATTTGGCCTTGTCAAACTCGCTCAAATTCTTACGCTTGCTCATTTTTCCTGCTTCTAACACATCAACTTTGAGGATAAAATGTTCACTTAAAGCCTAATATATCCAATTCACTAACAGGGGCCATTATGAAGAGATTATCAGTGTTATTCAACAGTCATAAAGTTATAATGCCATGATGCTATTCCTGGTTGGTGTATCTTAGAGCAGAATTGAATGAAATCACTATTTTTTCATACTGATTGAAAATTTTCATTATAGGTGGATTGAAATGCCATTGTGTATTGTTTAGGCATACAGAAATGCAACCACCTACACCTAATTGTTGATGCCATTGACAGCCACAATAAATATAAATATAAATATATATTTTTTCTTTACTTTCTAAGTGAAGAATATTGTGAGGATTTTCTCACTGCTTTGCATAATAAAACTGGTTTGTGGTACAAAAAATGAAACCACTGTATAGTACCACAGAGACACATCTGGCCTGGACATACTGTTTGGATGAAGAAAGTGTATTAGTTAGGACTACTTAGAAAGGTTTTGTCATGCATGCTTTGTGACTGTATACTGTAATGGTTTATAATCATGCTATTCTGTGTCACTCAAAACAGAATGAGGTTCTTTTTGAGTTTTGGTTGTTGTGTTTGGCTTAATGAAAGGATTTAAATCTACCTCATGATTTTGTTAAGGCAACTTTGAGGCTATGTAAACCTATATTTAGTGTGGACATTTGGAATGAATGTCATTCATCACTTGAAGGTCAGACCAGTGAATATTCAAAATGCTTAATTATAATAGCTGTTTTCTAATCATTTTTCCAAAAATTACATTTATTTCTTCATGCTCCAAAGTGCTAAGAGTGTAAATAAAGTTATTTCTACAACAACTAATGCACACTGTGTAGTCATAAATGTTCTGTTCCTCTGCATTAAAGTGTCTCAGTCAGGAAAGGGAAAAATCTTTCATTGTAACAGCATTATGCTGTTAAATTCATACTTATTTTATACTGAATTAAAGTCATGTATTGATTAAGCACAATATAATTTTACTCCTAATTTAGGTGAATAATCTATTATTAAACAAAATGGTCAGGATTAACATTTTAGCCCATACCAGGTACTAATGTAATTAAAAGTCAGGGGTATAGCAAATTGTGAATTGTACATTTAGTTTAGACACAAAGAGGAAAAATCACAGTGGAAGCTGAGTAGGTCTATGTGTGGTCACGGCTGCAGCAGAGAATCTGCTGGATTTATATGCAAGCTGACCACAGGTCAGAGAGCTCATAAAGCCATTGCATTTTAAGGAGGCTGAAGTTACACATGGAAAAGAAGTGTCTATGTGTTAGAGAGAGTGAAGTGTGTGTGATGGATTGGCAGACAGATAGTGTTAGTTTCCCTTCGCTGCTCTGAAGAACCTGTCAGCCTTCCAGTGCTGTTCACAGCTGTCCGAACAGGTAACAGTGTCATGAATAAAGCATGGATATGGCTATGTTTGTTTCGAGGGGTAAAGGGGCCTCCAGGACTGTACCAGGCAGAGCGGATCGGCATGGGGGAGTGATGAGACCAAGGGAGGGCGCTTGAGGAGTGCAAGACCTGTCAGGATGAGGTACAGCCTTGTTGATCTGAGACAACGCAGCACCCCCCCTATCACCAACTATCACCACTCAGAATGTTGTTTTTTCCTCCAAGAATAGAAAGCGCTTCACGGAAAAGGCAATCACTCTAACGCACAATGCACTGGCAAGTGAATGTGAATATGATGTGAAAAGCTAATGGCATTGATTCATTCTTGCACATCATTTCAAAATGCTTTATGCTAAAAATTGCGATGGTCTATTTTTTTCTCCCAGCATGCCAGAGACAGTACATGGTTTCATAAGGACACATTATCCCTAGCTTGATTTATCTGTGGATTTTCTCCAACTATGATGGAATTCCATATACTTCCATATTCATATTAAATACTGCCTCTTTTGTCTTTTATGGAATATTGGTCATTTGGAATTTGTGTGCGGCAATGATCACTATCCAATTTATTGTAAATGTATGATTTCATTTGATATAATTTACATGATCGTGTATTCACTATAGTGTATAGAGTAATTTACAGTAACTAAACAAATGGTAAAATTTCTGCTTTATTGTTTAGTTACATGAATAAAAATGTATAATGAAAAAAGGAAATTACCTTGTAAGGAACAGTAATACATTTCTATAAGCGGACAAAATAAGGACATCGTTATATGCAATTATGTCAAACCACTGTCATTTTAGATCAAATATATATATAAAAAAAGATTTCTGCTCCAAGATGTTAGGAAATGTATTATTTTTTGGATCCTGAAACAGGTAACTTAAGATGTCTTGTAACCCAAAATATTCAACTTAAAGTAAATACAATAAAATTCAATTTAAGTCAAATTAAACACTTTAACAGGAGTCAGATACATGTAATACACGTTCAACATCATGTGATATATTAACTGTGACACATTTCTGCAATGTGGACCTCACTAAAATTCTGATCCTGGTTGTGACCCTGATCCGTTCATATATCTGTAACAGCAGATCAGAGGAACTATTACTGTAACCAAAGTCTTGCATTCATGTGGTCTTACAGACCCATGTTCCAGATTTGAAGATCAAGTGCTCATCTTTCTCAACATCCTAAGGCTAAAACACATGAAAAATGGGTGAAGCGGCCTTTTGTTTTCATGGTCCAAAAATCTGGAACACACTACCTCTCGATATTCATCAGACCCTCTCACTTAACAGTTTTGAAAACAGATTTATAGTTTAGCATTTCAGAACCAGAATAACAATTCCTAAGTACTTATTTTAACTACAGATAGGAATTGGGGATTACAGAAGCTTCCTACTTTAAACAAATTAGATGAATTACGGGAACAACAATTGCATCTTAACTTGTTGCATTCAGTTTCAATTTTGTTGTGATGAAAGATGTTTTGATACCTTTAATTTTTTGCAGATTTCTGCCCAATTTTCTCCTGTAATTTATTCGTAAACAGTTATCAAAAAGGCACATGTTGGTGAAGGTCGACATGTGCGTTTCCTGAGAAACTATCGTTCATGCAACACTATGAAAACAGATACAAACTGCCATATTCTGTATACATGAACATGCACACTCACTGGCTACATCAACTCTGATTAGTGTATGAGATGGAAAAGTAAAGGACAGTTCTGCTTCACTTAACCTCTGGTTCCCGACAAGAAATGTC
The DNA here is from genome assembly GCA_024362625.1 of Silurus asotus. Lineage (NCBI taxonomy): Eukaryota > Metazoa > Chordata > Actinopteri > Siluriformes > Siluridae > Silurus > Silurus asotus. The sequence goes on from MU551617.1 coordinate 8,281,006, forward strand.
TTTCATACAGTGTGAGCTTCTGTCATAAAGTGTGTGCAGACAAAGGTGCTAATTTATAGTGTCTTTTTAAACACTGGAATTTACTGTTATTAGACACTGTTGAATTTTTTGAAGTAAGCTGAGCTGTAGAACAATTCTGGCTCCCTACTGGTGTTTGGCTGTAGATGCAGTTTTAGCTCATATTTATTCTGTCAACACTGTTTAAGATGACTTGCCTTAAGGTTAGAATATATTTATTGTACATTGTATGCGTAATTCTAATTGGTCAAAGAAAAAGTATCCCGAGGCATATAGAGGTTGCACCAACTCCAGTTGGATTTCATCTCATATGGATTTAAGATATGAGACTTTGAGAAAACCAAAAACCTATTTATATATA
>MU551617.1:8281422-8333133 GCA_024362625.1 Silurus asotus
GTTTCTCCATTATTTAACTTTTAAAGGTTTTGGCATGGAGAAGTTGGTGTTCAAATGCATTCAGATGTTAAGCTAATTTAATGCTCAGGAGCACCTGGTTCCACAACTACAATTGACTGTATTAGACTGTAGAAAGGTCCTAACTCATAATCACAGACTCCAGTGCTCATGATATTTCACATATACATTTTTTTGTGATGCAGTATAATTCTTACATTCTGTAAAGCTGCTTTGAGACAATGTCTTTGTGAAAAGCTCTATAGAAATCAAATTTAATTAAATTATATTGAATTTATGACATTCATTCCTAAGTGGGAACTTTCTGTTCTCAGACACAGGAAAGTCTTCAGAACAGATTATTTTCCAACTGCAAGACCTAAGTGGTTTCTTATTTACTTTGGTGAATATATAAGCATTAATAAATGCATACACACTCATGCACACTATATAGAAAAAAACCTGAAATAAGATTTCTATGTGCTTTTTAAACATCCCATTCTTTTAGTCCCCATTTGCTGTTATTATAACCTCCAATTTTCTAAGAAGATGTTCCACTAGATTTTGGAGTGTGCTTGGAGAGATTTGTGCTCCTTCAGCCACAAATGGCATTAGTAAATTTGGGTGTCCCAAATACTTTTGTCCATATAATGTAGATGTTCCTTAAACTGTTGTTGGTTTTTTGCCAAGGTCAGAGTGGAAGTGTCCTGCACAAACTTAACCCCACTGAACATTTTTGGGATAGACTGGAACCCTGACTGAGCACCAGGAGTCCTCATTCAACATCAATACCAGTACTAATGCTCTTGTTGATGTATGAGAAACCCCTCACAGCCAAACAGCAGAAACTAGTAAATAGCCTTAGCTAAAATGTGGGGCTTATTGTAACATCAAAGGGGGATTAAATATTGAATTGAGTATTAAATAGAAAACAGTAAATGTGTGTTGGAAGTGTGTCTATAATTATTGACCATTTTTTGCAGTATACATTATGTTAATAAAAAAAGAAATGTGAAACAATTTTGAAAAAATCTACAGTAGAAATGTATTTTAAATAACAATTTCTATACATGTACATCAAACATGCAATTTTACAGCTTTTTTTAAAATCCAAAATAGACTAATTTATCTTTTCTGTGTAAAGTGCCTTATAATCTTCTTTCAGATGTTTTAAGATATGCATAAAATTGTTGCAGCTCCCTTCTGTTTGTGCATACTGCTGATATGTGACATGTGGCATACGTATGACCATCAAAGACTATTTCTGTCCATATGGAGTATTTGTTCTTTAATCATTCGTCATATTCTAGGAAATGACAGTAGAGATTGATGTACGAGGCATATATCACATTAAATATAAAACTGTCCCTAATTATTTCCCTGTGCTAATGCAGAGAAATACAAACCAGTCAGCACTGGCTTTATGCAAAGGATATTCAGAAACACTATGGTTCTTGTTTCATTTCGTTATACTTTCAGTTGTATAATTATCTAAATTACACAAAAAGTTTCGAGACTAGCTCTGTTTACAAGAAAGTTCTTTATTTATCTACATTTATACACTATCACCTTCAAAATAGTCCCCTTGTACAGCAATACAGTGCTCCCAACATTCCTGCCACTTCCAGAATATGTCCTGGAAGTTTTTTTTTTCAAAGCATGTCAAGCACCTTCTGCGATTCATGCCGGATCTCTGCACTAGTGTAAAAATTGATCTGAATCTTCATCTTTGGGAAGAGGGTGAAGTCCGCAGGAGATGAATCTAGCCAGTAGGGTGTGTGCGAATTGAGATCATGTGGCTTGTTCTCCGACGTTCATCATGCACAATTTGCTGAATGGTTTTAACATTTTCATGGGTTGAGCTCATTGAAGGACTTCCTGGTCTCTCGTCATCCTCCAGTCATGTTCTTCCGGTCTTGAAGTGCACGTGGCACTCAAAACACCTCGAATGACATTGCAACGTATGTCAAACATATGTCACGTTAAATGTCTCTGTGGAAGATTTGCCTAGTTTTTTAGTTGCAGAATTTGACATTGTTCTAACTTGACTTTGTTCTAACCTGCTGTCCATGGTGACATTGCAGACATGGTAATGCATGTGGACGGAAAAACACGAGTTAGCACTATTAGTCTGGAAACTTTTTGGCACCACCTTGTATAATGTATTATTTACTATTTTTCCCAAAATTTTTCCTCAAAAGTGTTTTATACCTTAACTGTGGCACAAAATTCAAAGCACACAATTGTTTATAATGTCGTTTTTTTGCTGTGGTTTTACAATTTCCCCTTACTGGAATTAAGAAACCAAACTTAACAAAGCTCCTGAAAAACAAGGTATTCCTCTAAGGTTGGTGAGGAAGAACTTGAGTGAAGCAAAAAACTCAGAACTTATTAGTGATTCTGTGGCTGAGTTGGAATACCAATATTGGAATTGGAAACATTGACCTCTTTACGGCCTACATTTTGGCCTCTTTATGTTCATTCAAAAGCTTGCTTGATTGTGTTATGAACCCTTCATCCTTTGCAAAATGTTTCTGGATTCTCATTTCCTGGAGGCGCCCAAAAAATATCATTTCTTTATTCATAGCTTTACCGGACAAAAGACGGACAGACAGACAGAGAGACAGACTAGGGCTTGGTTATGAATGGAGGATTCATTGTCTGGCTCTAGAGATATTTTTACCACATCAAAACCTTGAACTGCTTTTGTTAGCCTTTGCACGCTCTGATCTCTGTGCAACCCTTTCAACTCCCCCTGTCTCATACTATTATGAAGCACCATAAATTGACTAGGTTAGCATGATTAAAAATAATTACATGTTTTGTATTTAAATCCAAATTCTGTTAGCCATAGCACACAGTCACATGAAGAATATTTATAAGTGCCGAACAATGTGTTTTACATGGATAATATAGATACGAAACAAAATACGTGTCTAAGAGCCCAAGTACAAAGACCTTTCCTGACCCTCTGCCTTGTTTGTTGAGTATTTGATGTTCATGAATGGGAACCCGACACCTCACCTAGTGCAGGCTGGTATGCGCCTAAGCAGACGTTAGCCACAGCAATGGAGGTGACGGCATACAGCAGACCCGGGGCTATTACAGCTCACCATTACACCCAGAGTCAAGTGGTTCAGGTTGTGCGCACCTCAGATGGGGATCCTATTAGTGAGGGCTTTCACAGTAAACAGGTTTGTGCCAAGTACAGGCCAATGTGCAAGACATAAACTTTGAACATTATTCAAAGATATTGAACATACATTTCAATCTTTGAGATACATTACCGGAAAAATTATTGGCACTCAAATTGTTGGGTTGGTAAAGTTTTATACACAATATACCATTTTGTAGACAAAAGACTTGTCAGGTTTGCAAAAGCAGAAGCTTTGTTCCAAGTACAGGCCAATGTGCAAAACAACTTTTGAACATATAGTATCGAACATATAATATATTTCAATCCTTGCGATACATTACAGGGAAAATTATTGGCACTTAAATTGTTGAGTAGCTAAAGTTTTATACAAAATATACCATTTTGTTGACAAAAGACTTGTCAGGTTTGCAAAAGCAGAAGCAAGTGTGATAGTCATTAGTAGTGCTGTGGCAGAATCTCCAAGATGCTTATTAACACTTATAAGCTAATGTCCTTATAAAACTGCACAAAGTGTAAAAAAAAAGAATGTATAATTTACAAATCTTATAAACCCAATTCTATTTAGAAAACTTCAAATATTTAACTGAGGAAATGTTACCATTTTAAGAGAAGAGTATGGTCATTTTAAATTTAATGGCTGCAACACATCTTAAAAAATGTTTTGACAATAATTAAAAAGCCGGCAAAGTAGGTGTTACTAAAAAGAACAGCTGGAGGAATGTTTTGAAACTAGTTATTATTTGACAACAGGTCTGTAACATGATTAGGCATAAAAATCAATCAGAATGAGAGGCAGAATCTCTCAGAATTAAAGATTGGCAGAAGTTCATCAGTCTGCAAAAGAACTGTACAAATTGTGAAACAATTTCAGTGTAACGTCCAAGCAAATTTGAAAGACTTTGAATATCTTATCATCTACAGTACATTTCATCATCAAAAGATTTTTAGAATCTGCAGAAATCTCTATGCACAGAGGACAAGAGCAAAAAAATTATGCCTGTGATCTTCAGCCCTCAGTCGGCACTGCATTGAAAATGGGCATGATTCTGTGAGGAAAATCACTGCATGGGTATAAAAACATCACCAGAAATCACTGCCGTTGAATAGAGTTTTTTGTGCCATCCACAAATGCAGGTTGAAGCTCTATTAACCCGTTGTTTTCTCTCGTTTAAAGTTTTATTTAAAATAGATTAAGGTAAAGTGGGAAACTGTCCTGTGGTCAGACGAATCAACATTTGAAATCTCATGGAAATCATGGAGGCGACATCAGGACTAAAGAGGAGAGGGACCAACAGCATAGCTTTTAAAGGAGTCCAAGTGCTAAACTGGAATGCATGCAGTCCAGACCTTTCACCAATTAAAAACAGGTATTGCATCATGTAATGAAAAATATGACAAAAAAAATGACCCAGAATTGTTGATCAGCTGGAATCTTGTATCAAACAAATGGGACAACATTCCTTTCTCAAAACTTAAGCAACTGGTCACAAAAAGTTTAATGTTTTGCAGATTTCAAATGACCTTATTGTTACTTTAAGATTTTTCATTTTAAACAATTTATATGTTTTCTGTGTTCTATTGTGCATAAAATCACTTTATAAGATGTGCAAATCATGGCATTGTGTATTTATCGATTTTGTTTTACTATGTTCAGTACATGTATACTGTATATTTTGTAAACATTTGTCAAACAAAACTATTATTGACTATTTTGCCATTTTAAATAACTTGCTCAAAGCAAAAGGGGTGAACAATACTCAAAAGAAGGGGAAAAAAAGACAAGGTAAAGAGAGTAAATAAAGTCACAAGTCAAGGTGTGTGTGCAAGGTTAAAGAATGGATGTAACAGCCTACACTACCAATCCTTCTCAGTGTCAAGAATGCAAAGAACAGACGTGCAAAGAATGTTGTCATGAATGTGAGAACAGGAGACAACTGCTGTTAGAACTTTATGGCTGCTTCTACAATGAAGAAGGAAGACAATACTAAAACTGGGTAGGGCCTAGCTTTTCTCTCAAAACAGCCCTCTGATTCTACTTCATGTTGACATGATTGCACCAAACAATTCATGCAGATTTTTCAGGTGCAGTATTGGAGAATCTGTGCCCACTGCAGATTCAGCTTTCTGTTCTTGGCTGACAGACTTGAAATCTGATGTGTTCTTCTGCTGTATATGCTTTTCGACCCGTCACAATTGTTTAAAACGTGTTTATCTGAGCTTTTTTTTTTTACTAAATGTGATCTTAGCTGAAGGTTTGTTTGATTATTTGTTTTGTTTTGTTATCTTAATGCTTACCCTGCTACTTTGACATAGAAAGTCATTTATAAAATATTCATCAAATCCTAAGCAGACACCTGAAGAGCCTTTATGGTGAAGGGTTACAATTTCATGTTCCAATCCTGCAAGTTAATAATAAAGATTTAAAAAGCATTGTCAGTTTTGATTACTCTTGATTTCTGCTGTGACATGAAGATGCTTTTGGTGGGGATCTCCTGTTGAAATATCAGCAAATCTCCTAACCAATCAGGCACAACATTATGGCCCCTGATCAGGCATAACATTATGACCACCTGCCTAATATTGTGTTGGTAACCATTTTACTGCCAAAACAGTCATGATTCATCGAGCACTAAAAACATTTACTTCAGCAATTAGAGCTACAGTAGTTTGTCTGTTGGATCAGACCACACAGGCCAGTCTTTGCTCCTCATGTGCATCGGCAAGCTTGACTGCCCATGACCCTGTCACCGGTTCACCAATGTTCCTTTCTTGGATAATTTTTGATAGATACTGAACACAGCATCCCAGGAACACCCCACAAGAGCTGCAGTTTGGGAGACGCCCTGACCAAGTCGTTTAGCCATCACAATTTGACCCTTGTCACACTTGTTCAAACCCTTACTACTGCCCATTGTGTCTGCTACTAACATATCAACTTTTAGGACAAAATGATCATATGCTGCCTAATATACACTCACCGGCCACTTTATTATGTACACCTTACTAGTACCGGGTTGGACCCCTTTTGCCTTCAGAACTGCCCTAATCCTTCATGGCATAGATTCAACAAGATACTGGAACCATTCCTCAGAGATTTTGGTCCATATTGACATGATAGCATCATGCAGTTGCTGCAGATTTGTCGGCTGCACATCCATGATGCGAATCACCCACTCCACCACATCCCAAAGGTGCTCTATTGGATTAAGATCTGGTGACTGTGTAGGCTATTTGAGTACAGTGAACTCATTGTCATGTTCAAGAAACCAGTCTGAGATGATTCACACTTTATGACATGATGCGTTATCCTGCTGGAAGTAGCCATCAGAAGATGGGTAGGTAGGCTGTGCTGTTGACATGATGCTCAATTGGTACTAATGGGCCCAAAGTGTGCCAAGAAAATATCCCCCACATTATTACACCACCACCACCAGCCTGAACCGTTGATACAAGGCAGGATGGATCCATGCTTTCATGTTGTTGAAGCCAAATTCTGACCCTACCATCCGAATGTCGCAGCAGAAATCGAGACTCATCAGACTAGGCAACGTTTTTCCAATCTTCTATTGTCCAATTTTGGTGAGCCTGTGCGAATTGTAGCCTCAGTTTCCTGTTCTTAGCTGTCAGGAGTGGCAGTAGCTGCTTCTTCTGCTGCTGTAGCACATCCGCCTCAAGGTTTGACGTGTTGTGCGTTCAGAGATGCTCTTCTGCATACCTTGGTTGTAACCAGTGGTTATTTGAGTTACTGTTGCCTTTCTATCAGCTCGAACTAGTCTGCCCATTATCCTCTCTTTATTATGTACACCTTACTAGTACCGGGTTGGACCCCTTTTGCCTTCAGAACTGCCCTAATCCTTCATGGCATAGATTCAACAAGATACTGGAACCATTCCTCAGAGATTTTGGTCCATATTGACATGATAGCATCATGCAGTTGCTGCAGATTTGTCGGCTGCACACCCACTCCACCACATCCCAAAGGTGCTCTATTGGATTAAGATCTGGTGACTGTGGAGGCTATTTCAGTACAGTAAACTCATTGTCATGTTCAAGAAACCAGTCTGAGATGATTCACACTTTATGACATGGTGCGTTATCCTGCTGGAAGTAGCCATCAGAAGATGGGTAGGTAGGCTGTGCTGTTGACACGATGCTCAATTGGTACTAATGGGCCCAAAGTGTGCCAAAAAAATATCCCCCACATTATTACACCACCACCACCAGCCTGAACCGTTGAAACAAGGCAGGATGGATCCATGCTTTCATGTTGTTGAAGCCAAATTCTGACCCTACCATCTGAATGTCGCAGCAGAAATCGAGACTCATCAGACTAGGCAACGTTTTTCCAATCTTCTATTGTCCAATTTTGGTGAGCCTGTGCGAATTGTAGCCTCAGTTTCCTGTTCTTAGCTGTCAGGAGTGGCAGTAGCTGCTTCTTCTGCTGCTGTAGCACATCCGCCTCAAGGTTTGACGTGTTGTGCGTTCAGAGATGCTCTTCTGCATACCTTGGTTGTAACCAGTGGTTATTTGAGTTACTGTTGCCTTTCTATCAGCTCGAACTAGTCTGCCCATTATCCTCTGACCTCTGACAACAAGGCATTTGAGCCCACAGAACTGCCGCTCACTAGATATTTTCTTTTTTTCGGACCATTCTCTGTAAACACTAGAGATGTTTGTGCATGAAAATCCGAGTAGATCAGCAGTTCTGAAATACTCAGACCAGCCCGTCTGGCACCAACAACAATAATGCCACGTTCAAATTCACTTAAATCACCTTTCTTCCCCATTCTGATGCTCGGTTTGAACTGCAGCAAATCGTCTTGACCATGTCTACATGCCTAAATGCATTCAGTTGCTGCCATGTTATTGGCTGATAAGAAATTTTGGTTAACAAGTAGTTGGACCTAATAGAGTGGCCAGTGAGTGTATAACACCCACTAACAAGTGCTATGATGAAGAGATAATCAGCATTTTCCAATCACTGGTCATAATGTTATAATGTCATAATGTTATGTCTGGTTGGTTTAATTATATCATACACATTTATTTCATATATTTATTTATATTTATATATTTATATCAAACTCTTCTGCTTGTTGTGTTGCATCTCAAAGCATTTCAGAGTGGAGTACCTTAGAGGCCCTTCATGTGCAGGTGGTAAGGTAAAAACCCAAGCTTGTTTCTTCAGGAGGAGTAAAAATCTGTTAACCAAAAAAACAAAAAATCTACAAAACCTTTGCTATTTTTGCTTTTGCTGTTATCACTATGTACTTCAAAGTTTTGCCATTAATGGGTACATAAATATATAAGTACAAATGTAGTTGAATCATTTTTTTTAAAGCACAGGCAGCTAGTTTGACATGAAATGCAAAGACAAATTACTCCTTATTATAAGGTTTATTTATAAGTAAACAATTGGTGATTTGCTGCCATAACACTGAATCAGTAAATATGTTGATATGGACAGAAATAAGCCTGGTTTGTCATAAAAGTTCTGGGAAGAACTTCTGTCCTAATCGCCTGTAGTCTCTTCTCATTTAGTGGCACATGGGCCTCATTTCCTCTCTTCCTCCCCTCCAGTGCATATCTCTCAAAACACCTGATAAAACTCACAGACCACCTGAAGGTACAAACATATGCAGCCTACAAAAAGCTTAACAGCTTATTCAAACTCACAGGAGACTGAAATTAGTGTCCCTGCAGGGTCATTACTGAACACTGTGTACCGAGCCCTTAGTACTGAGTGCTGAACACTGAGTAAAAAGCACTGAACACTGAGTACTGATTACTGACAACCGAGGACTGAGCACTTAATACCTAGTTCTAAGTACTGGATTCTCAGCTCTGATGACTAAGTACTACACATTAAGTACTCTGTACTGAGCTCTGAGAACTGATTTCTGTGTACTAAACTAAGCGGGAGTAGTATCAGAATACTATCTGCTTATATTCCAGTCATTGTTGTGAACTTTGACCCCAGTATTCTGGTGTGTTTATGCTATGTCTGGGCAACACTGTATATAAGAAAGCTAATTTAATTTCTATAGTATTATGCAGTATATTTACACTATTTCCCTATTTCTGAAATATAATTCAGGTGTTGTTAAATGCAGTCTTTCTTGCCCATTGGCTTAATTTAGGCTAATTGGGTTCCTGACCCCACATGGGAAGGATAATGTAATCAGGTATGATATATACAACACTGAGTGCTGGCTGGTCGCTGATACTGAGATGCAGGTATCTACAGTGATCATTTATTCATCTAGGCCTCGCTTTCCCTGAAACCAAAACTAATCTTGCCCATGCATCATTCATCATTTGTGAACACTCGCGTTATAAATTTTTCAACATCGGGCAGCCAGTGGTTTTATTTCCTGAAGTTGTATTGAATGAGTCTGAAGGGTAACAGCAGGTTCAAATGATCGAAAGGTCAATGGTAATGTCACTATGCAGATGTATTTATAACAAAGAAACACAATCTGTAACATTAGTCATTGTGTTCATCAGGTCTAGCTACAATTTATAACTCCTCCATATAATGTAATAGATCTTTTCTTCCCTGTTCATCAATGAACAGATACTTTTCAGAAGCGTGACATTGATGTAGTAGTGTGTATGGTGCTGGTCTGTCGTTTCAAGTATTTAAACACATATCACATTATTAATATAATATCCTTTGGTTGAGTAACTGTAGAGGTTTAGGACTAAAAATTGCTATTTGTTTTTATAAAAAAATAAATAAATAAAAAAATAAAAAGATTTTGTTTGTGAATGACATGATGTATGGGGGCATAGTGGTAGGGTTAAAAATGAAATAAACCAACCGAAACTCGCTTCTAGTACCCTCCCAATACAGAGACTAGATAGAGAGATTATTTGAAGAACTAACCTAATATAGATCGTGGCATTGTGTTACACCCACCAGTGCAGGCAATTGAGTTCAAAAATAGTATTATTTAAGTTTTTCTATACTCTAAAATTTATTATTAAGTAATTACATATTTGAAAGTGCATGGAAAACAATTAGCTCTAATCAAAATTTTCATCATACTGTGTACTAGCATAAGTGTTACAGCTGTGCTGAGAACCCACTTGAACCTGAATAATGTTCATCAATAATGGTAATTTGGTGATCCCTTTCCACTGAGGGAATGACTAACTGGACCTGATAAACTGGCAACCTAATTATCATTCAGATTTGTTCTTATCTGTATTACATAATTGTTGGTCAAATCATGATTTATAGACCCCCTATATTTTTCAAAATTATTGGCACGCCAGTCTGGCTCGACTCAATTCCCCTGGACAACCTTTAATGTTTTCCTAATAATTGATTGATTGTGTTATTGAGTAATATGTTAAAACACAGATTTGTATGACTGCTCAGGTCGTGATGTCATGACTGCGTGGTAATAGTTTGCTCTTAAATATTGTGGTTGGCATTTCAATTAATCGTTAAGGAAATCTTGGATCACATTTTGAGCCAAATAAATGCAGGGCTTTGAAAGCAGGCTATATATTTACTCATATTTAGCTTTCCACATTAAAAAACAAAAAAAACAAATAGGCCCTTATTGCCTGAAAACTCTCTCTTTTAGCTTTAAGCAGGGTAAAACAGAAAGAGAAAGAGAGAGAGAGAGAGAGAGAGAGAGAGAGAGAGAGAGAGAGAGAGAGAGAGAGAGAGAGAGACCAGGCGACAGTTCTCACTGCAGGAAAGGTAGAATTTCATCCCCTTTGAAGTAACAGAGAAGGATTCAGGCCCCTCATTAGCCAGATAGAATCTACACTCAGACATGTAAGTTAGCGATTCAAATCTATTGGGACAGATTGAATTCCGTTAAATAGTGCTGTTTGGTGCTTTTTCTCAGGCTCTCTCGGCCATCTCCTGTGAGCCAGCAAACAATGAAAAACACTGCGAGACATTCAGTGGCAGAGTCTGGCTGGGAAAAATCCTTCAGCTTTCTCATATTCTCCCCTTTCACAAATCCCTATGCAGACAGGTTATCTCTGTGAATGGCACTCTGTACTCACCTGCTCTTGGCTAGCCCCCCTTTTAAACCATCACCAGTATTAAAACAAAAAATTATAGTGAAACACTCCAAACAATAGCTGGAAAAATATGTATAAGTGTATATGTGTACAAAGCACACATGGTGCTGAGTAACATATGCATTGCTTTCAGTTATTCAGCTTTTTTATTGAACCAGCTTGAAGTAATGTTTTAATTACAAAAATATAAATGGGTTTTAATAACTATAATTGCATTAATGAGCAGAAAGTGGGATTACCTTTTTTTTTCATATTATTGTTCTGTTACAAGAGTTTTATGCTATTACATTAACAAATTTTAAACAAGTTAATATGTGGGATTAATAATCCCTGACTACACCTTTATATTTAATTCAGTACTTTTTTCTGAGCATGTATGTCCTTTCAGTTGGCCATTATTCTTTGTGTTGGCAGGAAATGTCCCACAGAGTGCGTGTGTGTGTGTGTGTGTGTGTGTGTGTGTGTGTGTGTGTGTGTGTGTGTGTGTGTGTGTGTGTTTTAAGGCACATCAGATCCGTGACATGAGCCAATACTCTGTCCACTGGGATATCCCCAAGATAGAGACCAGAGATAGACTCAAAGGGGTGGGAGAGATTTCCCCGGAATGGCAAAGACACCTTGGATCAACTAGAGCTATTCGTCTTCGAACATAAGCTTTTGAAGGGATTAGCTTTGAGTTTCATGTTTTTGTTCCTGTTGTTAAATTTACACAGGGAACTAGAGAGCTTAAAACAAATAGGTGAAGATCCTTTTTTTATTTTAAAAACAAGCCTTACTGCTCCATTTAAGTATAAAAAATAAGCATGAAAAGTACTGTGTGCCTATAAAGACAATAAAAGGAAGGCGAGGCCAGTGAGCCAAGAATGGGGCATCTACAGAAGCAAGCCAGACTAAATAAAATCGATATGTGAACTATTCAGCAACAGTAAAACCACACTGTTTTGTCACTGCACTCAAAAGCAATGGACAGTTTGCTAGATAACAGATGTTTCTTCTCCCGGCCTGCCACTCCTCCCTCCCTCCTCCTCGCCCCCCCGCCCGCCTGAAGAGTTTCTTTTTCTCCCATGGTTTTGTAAAGACGAACCCACAATCCAGCAGCGGACAGTACATGAAATCAGCCTAGCGATACGACTGTCACGCAACAACTGGTCCAAAAAAAAAAAAAAAACACCAAACAATATGCAGAAGTTGCTGTATGACACACCACCTGATTTAAAGGAACAGTTCATCCAAAGTTTTTGCATTGTGCAAAACCCCAGAAATCTATGTGTATTTTTTTAGCATCTTAAACAGACATCTTGGTGTGATTGTTGACATTGTGTTTGTAAAGCCTTAGATGGGATAATGTAATTAATTATAGTCACATCCACATCTGTTATGTTAGTAATTACAAAAAAGTTTTGTAAAACTTATAATAAGCAATTATCCTGGTCAGGGGTGTAGTATGTTTAAAATACATCCATCACAGGGCACCATATCCATTTAGATACATTCACACTTAGTGGCAGTGAAGATGGTGAGGAAGAAACTGGTGAACCTGGAAAAAATACCTAGGGGAGAATGTGTATAGCAACTCCACATAGACTGAAACCTGAGCTCATGATTGAACCTGAGACCCTGAAGCAGTGATTTGTCACCTTTAACCACTGTACCAACATGCTGTTTAAAACTTCATCCTATGGTAATGTGTACAGTACTAATAATTAAGCGCAACATGCATGGTCACTTTAATAATTACTTTGCATTTAAATTGATTTCTTTCTGACATTTGATGGCCATGTGTATATCATCAAGCTGCTTCCATATCTGTTTACTATGTACATGTTTGAAAATCTTATCCCATTTCAATAGTTGATATTTATAAACATGAAAAAAGGCGATATGAGCAGATAAAAAAATTATAATGTAGCGCCATCATTCTGTCTCAATAGTTTGGTGTCAATCCAAAACAGTATCAGATTCAAGTTAAGGGAGTCGCCTAGAGTTTGAAGGTGTAGATAATATTTAAGAAGTGAGTTCACATTTACATTGTAGATGCATACTTCATACACAAATGCTGTGTTTGATGATACAAAGGCTGCATAATGATAAAGGGTTAAGTTTGCCCAGTTTAAAACCAGTAGCTTAAACGTACCAAGTATGTTGGTTGACAGTGAACAAATATTTGGTGTAAATTGAAACATTCTGTACATTTCATTTTGAAACTTTCATAAACTGTTTCCAGTTTATTACTCAGTTACTCACGTGATAAATCTCTTTCTTTCTGTAATGTCATTTCAACAAAAATAAATAAATAAATAAGAATGTGAGTCTAGACTGTTACAGGATTCAACTTTGAAAGCTTAACCAGAAAGAATCCTCTTTATTCTGTCTTCTGTATTTCAGTCAGCCTCTGCAGAGGCATTCAAGCAAATATGACAAGAATGACAAGTAAAGAGCAGGGATATGGAGGTCATCCAACAATGTAAAAAAAAAAATGAAATGAAATAGCAACAGGCAAAAAAAAAAAAAAAACACAAAGTCAGACATGAGTCAGAGCCAGTGTATATTCATTGACATGACAACCGTAGATTCTCGTGCAGTGTGAGTGTTGTAATTCTGTCTTTCCCCCAGTCATCTCTGGGGCATTTAGGGGACTTTAATTGTCCTCATGACAATAAAAGCAAGGTTCCAGGTGCTTTGAAGTTTAGAGAGGCCATGGCTCACATGCAGCGCAAGTGGAGGTGTGTCATCATTTTTTTAAAAGGGAGGAACAGGATTGCTGTTGAGGACCGGGAAAGAAGGGGCGGTGAGTAAATGAGGGGAAAAGTTCCAGGTGTCTCTGATAAGGCTCACATGGCCAGAGGGATCTGGAGGAAAAGTTCGAGAGAACGAGAGAGAGAGAGAGAAAGAGAGAGAGAGAGAGAGAGAGAGAGAGTGAGAGAGAGAAAGAGAGAGAGAGAGAAACCTGGCTGCTCTGCACGGGCAACTTGGGGCTCACAACTTAAAAGGGAGGGAGCCGTGTGGGAAGGGCTAAGAGCAAGAGAGAGAGAGAGAGAAAGAGAGAGAGAGAGAGAGAGAGAGAGAGAGAGAGCACAAGAAGACAGCAACTGGGAGAAAGAAAGCGAGACAGATAGTAGAAGAGCAGAAAAAAAAATATTCTGACACACACCCACACATACACACACGCACACACATACACGCATACGGATCTTCAAAGCTGAGGACTTTTCATAGACTGCCTATTACCTAAAAAAGATTACATCTGGGGCCCTGGTCTGAATAAATAAGGTGAGAAGAGTGGCAGAGCTCAGTCACTTCAGAGGAAGAGCTCCATCCTGCTCCACCTCAGGACAGAGAGCAGGACACACAGGAGGGACTCTTCACACAGAGTAGTGGAAGGAGTGGAAGAGGCACGCTCTCGTCTCTTTCACTGCCCACACAGACTCACTTGCTGAGGGACCAGGGATTACACAACTTTTGGATTCTCCCATCTTCTGTCATCTTCTGCAGCTTTTTTATTTACATTTTATTTGGACTTTTTTTCTTCAAAGGACATTTTTCTACTCCCTGATTTTTTTAAGTTTAACTGGAGCACGCTGACGGGCACTGTGGCTCCGTCTCTAAGGGCAAGTGGGTGAGTGAACCGAGTTATGGATGTTGACACTTTCCTTTTGGACACGAAGGGAACCAGGTCCAGAGTAGGAATTGACATTTACGACGGACTCTTGGGGCTCTGCCCCTTGGCCTCTTCCATTCTCCCAGGCAGCTCTCCAGCATGTACCTTTCTGTGAGGCTCTTCCTAGTCCTCCACCCACCAGTACAATGTGCACATGGGAAGTGACTAAGAGTGCTGCAGCCTGGGTTCGTGTGTCTTACCCGTCCTCGCTGCTGCTGCTGCTTGTGCTTGCGTTCTCGGCTTTGCCTGTGGCGTGCCACGATGCCCGCAGGGCCGCACGAACCTCCAGGGTGGCCAACAACTCATCCTCAACCGCGGTGGTGGTGGGCCGGCATGTCCGCAGCTACAGCCACCTCACAGGAGATGTGCGACGCAGGAAGCTTTTCTCCTACCAGAAGTTTTTTCTCAGGATTGATAAGAACGGCACTGTCAATGGCACCAAGACAAAGGATGATCCGTTCAGTAAGTATTCTCTCTCTTTTTCTCATGCTTTCTACTTTTTTCCTTTTTCCCCTTAACATGTGGACCTGTAGAGGCAAAATGTTTCCCGGGATATAAAGCGGTTAATTTTCTCGCTGCCTTTGATATTTGCCCACAGATAATAAGAACCTTACCTGAGCTTGCAGTGGCACCACTTACCACATTGTTTGGAAGTTCTGCTTTGCGTGTAAAACAGAAGGGCCCCCCATTAGGTTTTTTTTTCCCTCAGTGTAGATTTATTCATAGCAGAATTTCTGGAACCAATTAGACATAACAAGGGACACCCCCCCTCTTTTCTTTAAATTTTCTTTTATTTTATTTTATATTTACAGCAAAATCCATCAATTTAAATTTGTCACAAACCTGCCAGCATATTTATATTATCATTACAACAAAAGAATCACTTAAAAATGAAGAAGCTTGCATTTAAGTATTCTACTCTGATCCAAGCTAATGGGTCAAGTCATGTTATTTTACTTTTAACCTCTCCTGAGTGCAAATGATGCTCTGTCCCCTTGCAGCTATATTTAAGTTCAAATAATCCATTAGTCTGCATGTAAAGTTTACTGTTGCACTTTATTCCAGGCTTCTGAATTAAGGCCAAACACCTGGCAAGCACACCCCAAACCCGCCCTGTACACTTTTTGCCGGCTACGCTGTGTGTACATTTGTCCTTATAAAAAGGCTTTGCCATATGGGACCCATGTGCATGTTATTTTTTATTACAGACAGAGAGTGCTGGAACCCTATGAGACATGGCTGCGGGTAGTTCAATTAGCTGAGCACCTCTTAAACGCATCATGCTAAAGGGACTCTGAATGAAGTGGTGAAGCGTGGCGAAAACCAATCAAGTGTTTATTCTATTACGGTGATGTTTGACAGCTAAAGGATAATAAAATGAACTAAATGACCCAACTGAGCCTCGTAGCACCTATATAGGTGGAACGACTTCTCTTTGTTAGATGTGCCAACTGCTTACCACATGTGAATATAACTCGTTTGTGATTAGCTCCCACAGTGAGCTCAAGGCACAAACCGTGCTGGTAAATTTTCCAGCCAGCCGCACGAGGGGTTGCAGTGTGAATTCGCATCTTGTCTTTGTTGCCGTCACAGCAGAAAAATGGAGATGGCCTGCGGGAACGCAAGGAATTGTTTCCCCAAAACAAGATTTAGACATTTAGCTCAGGATTCTGTGGATGGCCACGAGGGAGTAGCAGTGCCCTCTTCAACGTGTAAGCGTTCGGCTTCTGTGGTTTGTTTATTCTGCGATCTGAACCCATCTTTGCTGTCTGTAACAAGTCTGTAAAACCTACTCACCATCAATGACCCTGGAATGTAATGGCAAAATCAGCATCTTTTATTGTGCTGAAATGTTTTTGCTTCACCTTTGTCAAACCCGGTGTCATTTTTAAACTTTCCTTTGCGTGTACTGCCTAATATTTCTTATTATGGGTGTCTGGAGCATATTCCCCAGAGTGTGTACACATGTGTGGACTGGTATCGCATTAGTGATTACCTCAGGCCAGGTTACTATCCTGAGTGTTTAAAAACGGCCAACTAATTAGGTAATTGACCATCATTAGTGTGATTTGACATGACCCTGAAATTATTAAATGTTAAAAAGGACACCAACATCAGTTCTAATGTAAATAAACATGAACTTTTTATTTAGATTTTTTTATGAATAGTCAATCATTTTGATTCCTTCCTTTGTGTTAGTTTTAGTATAAATCACAGGTCAAGATGCTATAATACGTGACATGCTTCCAGCATAATATGCTTGTTTAACACTTGTCACTTAAAATGAGATATGTAAGGCCAGAAATGTGTGTGTGTGTGTGTGTGTGTGTGTGTGTGTGTGTGTGTAGAGGGAGAGAAAGAAAGATTAATATTTTCTATTAAACAAGTGATCATGATCGCATTTCAATTTTGAGAAACATTTACAGAAAGCCTAAGTGTGATGAAGCGTCCCTCTTTTCCAGACTGAGAGAGCCTCTTTGTCAGGACCCGAGCGCTGAGCCAGTCTTCAGCCGACTTTAGTTCTAAAGTCCCGCTTTCCACAAAAGAACTATGTGTAGCTTGTAATCCAATACCAACCATATTGTTTGATTTCCCCCTTTCAGAATCCATTTGCTCAGTATCACTTTGTCACATTGTTGTTTTGAAACTTGCAATCTCCCACAAGACATTTTTTTTTTTTTACACGGCCCCTGATTCTGGTGCTGGTGCTGCTGGAAGTCCAAGCTGTCCTTGGCATATTGAGCCCAGTGGAAAACAACAGTCTCACTGTGATGCTTTTTGGACTGAGAAAGCAAAATCAGCTAAACTTACTGCCCAGACTTTCTCTTCCTTTCTTCAACTTAGAGATGGCTCTCAGTTTGTTTTGTTCCTTTACCAGCGAACCTGATCCAGGTTTTGAACCGTGCAGTTCAGGGGGTAAAATGTCGCATTTTAAGTCCAAATCTGGCCAGGAGGAAACTCTTAATGAGCATCATTAGACCTTGACATGTTTGACTGAGCATATTTAGCAGTTTAGGGTTCAACTACTGGTTGTGGGGTTTAAAGTGCAGGGGTATATCCAATCATTATGTCAACTTGTGGACTGGACATCAAACAGAGGTCAATGTGGTGGCCATTTCCCCCTTTTTTCCACCCTTCTGTACTTGGACCATTTAGATGCAGTTGAATCTAAAAACGCTCAATTAGGAATCAAGATGGAGCCAGTGGCACTCTTGGACGATTAGGAGTCATAACACCTCATCTGTCAGCTCATGTACTTTTTTACTCGACAAACATTTCTAAAATTGCATATGGGGTTGTTACATAATGGACGTCCATTTTCAAAAAGGGCCTAAGCAACTGCATTGTTCGTTTTGGAAAAAATATTAAGTACAAGAGATACTACCCCTTGTCAAGCGATACTACTCCATTTCACCATTGCCCTGAGCTTGAATTGGAGGCTGCTGTGACATTTGTAGTTAACAGGGCTTCTCAGCAGGGTGGATGTGAACCAAGCCCGCAGTTCTTTGACAGTACACGATTGCCAAACTGCAGCAAGTGCATTTACAGTTCATCCAATGGTGTAAAAAGAGGAGAAATGCACTTAATGTGCGCTCTTCATCATGACATCATGCTCCATGTGCATAGCTTTAGAGTGTATTGTGGCTTGAAAAATTTTTACATTAGTGTGTCTTCATTTTGGTTAACCGGCACAGTTTCTACACTCATCTTTACTAGACAGTTTAAGACAAGTTTTCTCATAACCATCACATTATCATGAACCTACTTTAAGAGGTGTAGATTAGAAATTATATTTTCAGTGGGTTTCAGTTGATTCATCACTTCATACAGAGTGACTATTTTAATTAATCTTTCTTTTATCAAAATCCCATGCTTCTTTACATAACTAAAGCCTGTAACCTTTTATTCAGCAGCTACATCGAAACTCGAAACTGTTTACTGCATTATTTGAGTGAGACCACTGAATGTCAGTTGGTAGCTTCTCAAAATATTTGAAACCCAACCACCTAAACATGCACTCACAAATCAATCAGTGTCGCCTGCTTCCATCTCTTTTGAGTTTAATGTCTTGGTTTTGCCCTATTGAAAGCTCACAGCAGAGGTATGGGAGACCAGATGTATGCCTAACCTTTGACCCCATAACTTAAAGCAAACGGCTGTTTGTAGCATGGCTTGTGCTAGGGAGGAACAGCTCTGTCTCCCTCTCAGCACTGTTTACTTTACACAACTGACTATTAGTCTGTGGACCAAAGTGAATTTGCCAGATAAAGTTTTTCCAAACTATTTATGATGTCTCCGATTAGAATGCTCTGTTTTATTGCAGTCAAATATTGTTTTTAATAGAAGACGGAAACATGGAATGTGTTTCATTGTGCGGTTTACGTTGATTTAGAAGTTGACCGAGACATTGAGGAGTCATATTTACACCCACCCTATTTTTTTCTTCTAATTATTTAACAATGCCAATAATAGAACCACAAATAGTTTTATGCTTTAAGGATGACTGAAAATCATATTCTTCTGTCGTTTCGGTGCAAAGTGAAATTGACATGAATCCAGTTCGCCATGTCATGTTCCTAAAACAATGTGTCTTAATAACTGCTGCTTCTATAATGGAAACTTGAAAATGTATTTTGTACTAAAAGAAAGTGAACTTCTATGTGGTTATGGAATAAGAGTGAATTGGTGGTGTGGCAGAAAACTTTCAAACAGAAAAACAGTAAAGTACACTTTTGTGCTCATATTCGTATAAGGAAAGAAAAAGTGATTGCAATAAAGGGATACCCAGGGGTGGTGTGTTTCTTTTAATAATATGTGACAAATTGTAGATTCATGGATGATGTCCGTGTGCATCTCCCCTCCAAATCCAATATACTTTATACAGATTTGCATGGATTGTTCAGGTAAATGTGGAATGCTATCATCATGGAAGTTTGCTTTCATGTGAGGTGCACCACACTCCATTCTAGCTGCGAAAGGAGTAAACATTTTCCCAGGCATGTCTTTACATCATCACTAGGGTGAATTCCTGTGCAGAGTGCGGCTGGACAGATGGTGGTGGTGGTGCTGGTGGTGGTGGTGGATAGAGGAAAGGGGGGTCTAATGGAAGCATCAAAGGTAGTGAAGTAAAACCGGCGATGCAACTGGTGATGGCTGGCCCAGTTTTTAAAGAAGCAAGCAGGAATGCTGGCTAATTATACATTGTGTGAACAAAAAGCACGTAGTCTGTGCAGTGGGAGGGAGCTTATCCTAAGGCAACTGGTGGCTGGAGCAGAAGTCCTGGGTTTTATCTGCCACAGATCCTATATCCTGCTCACGCTCACCCCCAAATATTTAAAGCAAGAGGCTACTAATGCAACATGTTCCCACACTAGGATCTCTCTGCTCTCCGTCTACACGGGTGCCTGCTCTGACATTTAAGAGACTGTGACTGGAGTCCATTTGCCCTCATTGAAGTGCATGTGTGTGTGTGTGTGTGTGTGTGTGTGTGTGTGTGTGTGTGTGTGTGTGTGGTGTGTATGCATGTATGCGTGTATAAGCATGTGTGCTAGTTAACACATGCACATTATAAAATGTAAAGCGGCCAAAAAATAATATAAGTAGTCCATGTAACTCATTAAGTTACAAACTGGGAATTAGTTTGTAACTTAAACTAGTGTGAATTACAAGCAAACAAACATATATATTAAAAAAAAATAATTAAATATGATAATACTACAGTGTTGCTGGATTTTGATTGGTATAGATACATTTTTGTATAGCTCTATCACTCTAAAGTACCTTATATAAAGGTTTATATTAATACGCTTACTCTAATCCATTATCCATTCTATAATAGCAGCATGTTCACAGGGACTTCTCTGACTGATGCTTCACATTAAATAATTAAAAAATATGTATGTATGTAATAATATATGTATGTAATCACTGATCTGGTAAAAACTGTATCTGTGACTTTAAGTTAAGCAGAACCTGCAGATTTTGTTTTTGTGTTTACATAAGCCACTGCATTTTTTTAAATTCATTTCAGTAGAGAGAACGCAAGAAGCTGGTGAGGGAATGACCCTTTATAGCTGCTGTAACATTAGTGATATCAGGAAGTAACTAACTTCACAGATATACCATAACAGTAAAAGTAGCTATAAATGAATTTAAAGAATGGTGTTGCATTCTTTAATGGTATAAGAGGTTATATAACAGGATTTATAAAATGTAGGATACTGGAACAGGAATAAAATACTAACTTGTTTGCAATTTTGTCACTTGTTTGTGCAGAACAAAAAAAGAAAAAAAAGAAGAAAAAAAAACATTAACCTTGAAAAAACCTTTTTATACCCTTAAAAGTGAACTAGTTAGGAAATGTAGCACACAGAATTTTACTATATGCATATAAGCTGCTGAGGTGAACAAGACATAACAGATTTATTTGAGCCAAACCTCAAACCTTGTTATTGGTTTGTTTATCTGTCTCCATATGGCTGCTGTCGGGAGAACAAGTTTATGGAGAAATGATGACATGCACTTCATAAACATTATGTTTTCACTGGCTTAATGTGAGTCATCAAGTAACGCAAATCAGTCCGGCTAACAAACACCTAAATCGTGCATATTTGTCCCGTTATGAATGATATGTTAAAACATGTTATTTGATTTCAGAAAAGAGGCACTTCTACAAGCAAAGCATACACAACTAGAGTTTATGGTGTTACTTTAAATGATGAAGTTTTCCAGCTTGTTGTGAAATTCTCAAGTGTGTTTCTCCGAGATCGCAAGTTCTTGGCAAAGACAGATATGTGGAGAACAAAGCCATAACGAAAGACACATGACGGCTGATGTTATGGCCTTTTTAGCAGATGTCCACTCTTTAGATGATGAATTGTTTGATGGGAGGGAAATCCATATAGTGAATTTGGAGCAAAGTGATGAATTGTGGAGGTGTTCAAATTTAAATGGAAGACAATGCTTCGGAATATTCCCTTCAAGAAGCATTTAGATAAGTACATGTACGACTGTGAGCTGAAAAGCACGTTCATATTAATGCCATTATTTTAAATGTTATTATTAAAAGTGTTATGTAGAAAAGAGAATGTGGCATAATTTTTAGATTGCTTATGGTAAAGTGCTTTGTAACAGGCAGAGGTGAAGATAAATTTTCTGATATGAGCGTTTACATTTTGCCAATACTCACTACATGGCATTTTTTGTCTTATTAAATTCAGAGAGAGACAGAGAGAGAGAGAGAGAGAGAGAGAGAAGAAAGGCTAGTAATGGAACAACCCTTTATAGCAGCTATAACCTACGTAATAACAGGGACTAGACCTACCGCAACATTAAATGTAAGAGGGATAAACCACTGTGGGAAGTGATCTAACAGAAGGGTGGTTATAGATTCTGCTTTATCCCACTACCCCATTATTTACTGTAACAACATGGCACTGAACTCTAATGAGTAATTAAAGTTTCAAGGTAAAATAAATACAAAAAAAATTACTACTATGTTATGTATATCAGGATTTCTGAAACTATTTCAGGGGTAAATTTAGCATGTAAGGGACCCTTTTGCTTTCGCATTTAGTCATGAGAATTGTTTTGTGGCATCAAACCATGTGGCAAGATCAAATATTTGACTGGATATTAAACATTAAGTCTAGCAGTGTAGCAGGTATTACTAAGTCGTAAAGAATTTTAGGACTTATTATCTGTGTTCTAATAAGACCCCAATGAGAATGATGGACATTGCACAAAAAATGTGAACGTTTTACAATATTCTTGGTTATGAATAATGAATTGTACAACTGGTAGAACCATGGTTGGCTGTGAGAGCAATGCTGTTTAAAATAGCGTGTGAGGCCACATTGCCACAGGAGGGAGGCCATAACGAGAGAATTGAGCAATCACTCCAGCACTCAGCTCCAGGAGCAATGGGGGTCTGCAATGGCCAGATCAAAGGTGCAGGCCGGTGTCATCAAGAGCCAAAGCGGGGTCAGCAGCAACGACCGTTTTTAATGGGGACCCTGTTTCCTTTATGGTCTGGGAACTACGAGGCTAATTGATAAGACATGTCTGTCATAGAAGCCACAGTTCAGGCTTCCCAGGACAATTAAGCATTCTGACATGGAAATATGCCCAGGCTTGTTAGGGGGTGTCAAGAGAAACAAAATAGAGAGAAAGAAAACCGTCAAGAAAGAAATATTGGCTATTTAACAGGTATTTTCCATTGCATTTTGAAGTACCTGGATTATTATAGGGATTTTTTTTGCCAAAAAATATATATAAAAAAAAAAACACAGCAACTAACACACAAAAACACCGGTGATTCTGGGGGCCTCTTTTGCTCTGCTTTGGGCCTCTTCACTATGCTACAAAACATGAAGCATTTTTTTTTTGTAATCATCCCAAGATGCGATAACGTGTGTTCTGACACTCTGCCAAGCGAGCGTAGACAGGCGTAGAGCATGAGGGTGACCACCTACAGAGTATGGGGCAGAAGCCAGGTCTGCGTAAAAAAAAAACTAATGCATACTACACAAAAACAGATCTGGATCAGAACCGGAATTAAACCATCAGTGTACACACACACAAATACAAGCATACACACAAACACACCCTTAAGACACGTGGCCAGGGAGCTGAACTTTACACGGCAAGCTTGTTAAAAACCGAGATGCTTTTAAGCAGTTGTAATCCGAGCTCTAAAAGGGGTTTAAACCAAGGATAGCAGAGGGATTAAGTTGCACCATAAGAAACTTCTCACACTTTTTGTTGCAGCAGATGCTGTGAATGACACCAACATTTTAAGGACCAGGACCTGATATAAATATTATCAGTCTCTGACTTTGCCAAGAGTTTGCGCAGTTTTTTTGTGCATTAACACATCCTGATGTCTGCTGCATTGTAGGGGGTCCTGCCCATTTTCTTAAGGAATCTGCCACATAAAAACTTGTTACATGCACAGGTGTTTTTTTTAGCTAACGTCCAAAAAATGTTGATTAGATAAATGTAGCCTAGTTCCAGATTGCATTTTTCTTAAACCATGGTTTACAGTAAGTAATTAGCATTAGAGAGGGCGAGTGAAGCACACACAAACAGGGAGAGAAAGACAGACAGACAGACAGACACACAGAGGCAAAAAGACGCAAGAACAGGGAGAGACATAACAAACATACAAACGCAAAGAAATATACAGGGAGGAATACAATCACCACACACACAGAGAGAGAGAGAGAGAGAGAGAGAGAGAGAGAGAGAGAGAGAGAGAGAGAGAGAGAGAAGTCAGACCAATTTAAAATAAAATATAACTGTCGTAAAATCATACTATATTTTAAATGGTAACCCCAATAACATTCCAGATTTGAGCTGCACTGACCAGTGTAGTTCAATTTTATAAAAGAAACATGTTTCGAAAGAAGTGTGTTCATTGAATTTATTTTGTTTCTAAGCATGTACAGGTGAAGATCTAAAGAAACAAATTCTTTTTTTTTCTTTAACATTCTTGTATCTTTTGTTGTTGAGCTTCTTTTCAACTTGTATGTGCAGGCAGATGAAACAGTTGTGGTGATTAACGAATGGGCTGCAAAAAGAAAATTGGCCCTTGTTGATCTAATGGACCACATCAAACAGCTCAATGAGAGAGCCTATAGTTCAGGTGTGACTGTGCTCAACGATCCCCAGTAACTCTCAGTTTTACACTTTACACCAAAAGAGTAGAATATAGAGAGTATGCAAGATGTGTGGCATCCCTCATAGAGCCAGATTGTATCAGATACTGATACATATACAATCGCGATGCCGCACTATCCAAATTTACGCACACACTCATCACATTCAAAATCCACGCTGTCATTCTTTGATCAGAGGATCATCTGCTCTAATCCAACAGTTCTGTCATCTAGGCTCTGGTCTTTCTCTTTCATTCTGTCGCTCTATCTTGCTGGCAAACCTGAGGCAAGGGAGGACAGAGAGAGGCTCACTAGATTCTCTTACATCTCTCTTCAGATGGCTGCAACCTGAGTCTGGACGGAAGGATGACTCTTAGATCCCACCTAATCCATCTGTTGTGTCCTTACTAATGCAGGTGTGGCTTCAAGGAACAGGAGTGATAAATCAAATGCGGCCGAGACCTGTTGGGTGCATGAAGTTAGCCTCATTGATTTTCCATTAGAAAATAGAAGGAAACAATATTTTCCACGTACACCAGTTCCTATATGAACGGGAATGTTCACGGAATGTTTACAGCAATAGACAGGCATCGCAACCTCAGTCAATTCTCGCACCTTGCGTGTTTCTCTGAAAGTCTACGGATCCTATTGAACTATCGCCAAGATAAAACACTTACTGATAAAAAATCCTATTTCTATTTATTTATATTGAATGTAACATGACTTGCCTTTTGGGAAATATACAGTGTGACCTGACAAAGCTTTAACACTGGAGACTCCTTCCATAAATATTTTTTAATCTAACATTTCATGTTAACAATTCCTTATTAATTATTATTCCATATAAACAATTATACATGTATTGATCCAAGTCTTGGTGAATGAGTTTTCCAATACAATTCAGAACGGACATTTTTTCAAACTTCATTTTATTTTACTTTATATCCTTCTGAGCAGATTCATTCATGTATTTTGAAAGCAGGAATTCCCATTGTGTCCCAAACCACTGCACCACATTTGTGTGACATCAATGAAAAACTGGATGTGGTTTTGAAACGGATATTTACACAATAGATTTTGGGTGACAATTGTTCTTCCCAGGTAATAGTTTCAGGTTTCTAGAAACCTTTGTTAAAGCAAAACATCTTTCTCTTTTTAAAATGTTTTAGAAAGCATTCTTATAAAGTTTTGTATGCCTGAATATTAACACAAACCTGCCCATGGTGTTCATTCTCAACTGGGAATGTTGGGAATGAAGCAGGGAACATTTTTTGTAACATTACACCCTTCCTTCTACCTAAAGGCTGCTCTTATGATGGCTTCTGCTGGCTTACCATAATTCGGTTAATAGTATTTTGCATCTTGTGTGCAGGGGGTCATTTTATCTACCAATTTTGACTTTCTTTATAAATTGAAGCTTTTAATCAATATTAAAACTGAAAACTAAAAAACTAAAAGGTTAAATCAAAATCTTTTTTTTTTATTAATAAGGCTAAAGTTAGAAATATTGTAGCATAGCACTTTTAATGGAATGGATATATTTTTATTAAAATAGTATATTTCATAAAATTTACAGTATTGCTATTTAAATGTGAATCACTTGCAAAGGTGGTAAACAGCAAAGAGTTGCATCCCCTCTGTCACCAACATGTCAACACAATATTTGATTTCATTTCAGCAAAAATAAAAACGCAAACTATATGCACCACTAGTTTGCATCCAACCAATCAACTGGATGTCGATTCAGGAAGCAAGTTCCACCTCTTGCTCTCGGCATTCACGCATGCCTAGATGCATGGTGCATGTTTTGAACTGTTCCTTTATATAGAGAACACTTTTTCAATAAATTGAAGCTTTTAATCAATATTAAAACTGAAAACTAAAAAACTAAAAGGTTAAATCAAAATCTTTTTTTTATTAATAAGGCTAAAGTTAGAAATATTGTAGCATAGCACTTTTAATGGAATGGATATATTTTTATTAAAATAGTATATTTCATAAAATTTGCAGTATTGCTATTTAAATGTGAATCACTTGCCACCACCAGTTTGCATCCAACCAATCAACTGGATGTCGATTCAGGAAGCAAGTTCTACCTCTTGCTCTCGGCATTCACGCATGCCTAGATGCATGGTGCATGTTTTGAACTGTTCCTTTATATAGAGAACACTTTTTCAAGATTATTTAGTATCTATTATTATATATTATATTATCTACTATTATTATGATAGTATTATTGTTATTATTAGTACTTTGTTTTATGGTTTTACAAAGTGCTGATGCAATTTACATTAGATGCTTGAAAGTTTGTTATTAACACTAAAATACAGCAGTACTGATAAAAGTTGTCACAAGCTAGGTAACTAAATAATGAAATGTAGTGTAAGAATTCTGCTGGACACAGCAGCATCTGTGGGCTGGGGCTTGAAGTGGCATGGGGAGTGGGGTCATTGAGTAAACTTGTGCTTCCCCATGGAGCTTTTTGGAGCTGTAGCTCAGTTTTTATCCCCCAAAAAGCACTTTTTAATGCATTTGTTTCAAACTTATTAACAAGTATGGTCTTCTTTGTTTTTGAATCTTTTGCAGGTATACTCGAAATCAAGTCTGTGGATGTTGGCATTGTGGCAATTAAAGGCCTCAATAGCAACTACTACCTTGCGATCAACAAGAAGGGGTTGGTGTATGGAGCGGTAGGTTATTTTTTTCTGCTTGAATACCTGTGAATTTTGCATATTTTATTGTGTATAGCCTTTACATCCATATTTTGTCCTGTAAGAAATATCAGCTTATCATCAAGCCCTAAATTCAAGTGAAATATGTTCGTCCTATCACATCTCAAGCCAAAATGGCATCATGGCTAGCTTTTATGTTTATTTCCTTTTCATTATCATGGTAGCATAGGTGAAATGCTTTGTATAATACCTAGTGCAGGGCTAATTTGCACAGCTCCTTCCTGCTGGTTAAGTAGCCACTAGTAGCTATTTGATATTACAGTCTAAACAATATAAGTTATTTATCAGAAGACAAACTATACCACATTTCTAACACAATGGCTAACATTAGCCTACCTTCTGTTCTGATGTAAAATTTGCATATGTGCACTAAAAATTCCTAACAACTAATATAAAAATGGTTCATTAGCTAAACGTGAGTTCAGTTTTAACGCACAACCGTGTTTAACATCAGCATTAGACAGTTCGTGTTTAGCAGGTCTGTAAAAGATCAGCGAAGACGCAGGTTCTTTGATGTGTCTCGAGGCCCTTAAAAAGCCTTGGGTCCTTTTAAAGGACAGTTCCACTCCAATGCCTGTAAATAATCTCCTAGCTAAAAAGACTTCTGTCATCTTTGGGAAAGTAAGCCGAGAAGCCCCTTCTTACCTCAAAACACTGCAAAATGCTCGTAACGGCGCTCCATTCACTGTCAGGCAACACTATCCACAGCTCAGCCTTTGTCCCTCAGGCCCTCCAGCTCCATCGGAACTCGTTCAGCTGCTCTCATGAATTGCAAATGTTACCTGAAACAGGAGAGAGAGAAAAACAGCCGATTACGTCTTATAGAAGTAAAGCCAAATAAGGGAAAAAAAAAAAAAACACAAAGATGATGCAAAAACTGTATAGTATTTCCTGCTTTTGCAAAAACAAGTTGACACTGAGTAATAGCATGATTGTTCAATTATTTTATAAATAGACTTTGATTTGATTATTAGGACTTATTTTTTATAAACACATTTTCATTGAACATTTTCATTGAACATTTTATTCATATTATTATATCTTGTGGCCATACAGGTTGTTAAACATCTGAGTGATTATATGAAAAATATATACCCAGCAAAACGTTTCTCTCTTTTCTATTTTCCAGAAGGAGTTTGGCACTGACTGTAAGTTGATAGAGCGGATCGAGGAGAACCGATACAACACGTACGCCTCGGCGGAGTGGAAGAACAAGAAGAAACACATGTTCGTGGGTCTGAGCGCCAACGGCAAGCCAATGAGGGCCAAGAAGACGCGCAGAAAAAACACGGCCACGCACTTCCTGCCCATTCCCATTCCATAGGGCCTGTACATGGGAAATGCTCACTGCACTGAGGAAACACTTGGAACTTTTTTCAACAGTATCAAGAGATGTATTTGGAAGGACAGCGGACAGCACTATGTACAGGAACTGAGCTGAACTCTTTGCTGATATATATCATATATAATGTTTAAATTATTGGCACCTGAGATAATATGAGACACCAAAATCCTTGATGGACCAGAAAGGATAAAAGAACAAGAAAGACACGCCCCCTTCCTGAGTGGCCTAAAGAGACAATTTACAGAGTGCATTACATGTATTGTGTACTTGTGTGTTTAGGGATATGTGTGTGTGTGTGTGTGTGTGTGTGTGTGTGTGTGTGTGTGTGTGTGTGTGTGTGTGTGTGTGTGTGTGTTGACCTTTGGACACAGTTATTTATGCTATACTAACTTGTATAGTATGCTATACTGACTTTTCTAACGGACTCGCTGTGTTCTGTCTGCAAATGCAAACATGTCCCAGAACAAATGATGAGACGGAGGGATGTCAATCAAAGCGCTGGACTCAGCCAAGCATAGCATAAAACAACTCTAAAAAAATCCTTATTAACATGCAAAGCCACTGTATTTGATAGCTCCATTCTTTACCTGACTGCTTTGAAATAAATTATTTATTTTATGTAATATTTAAAGGGATACAAAGACAAAAAATATTAAATGGACAATTTTTTTTTTTTTATCATTTATGCTCTTCTCTTAAAAAAAGCTATTCTATCGGTAAAACATGGAATAAATAAATACATTTCTGTTTATTGCAGAATTTATGTCAGTTTTGTGTGGAGGTGAATTTTTCTACTAAGTAAATCATCAGCTTTGTGGACCTGCTGATATACTTTCTGATGCTGTTGACACTGTTATACATAAGCAAAAATAAAAACATAGGCAAAATGAAGTTTCTGTATTACAACTTTCATAGTTTTAAATCACTTTCTCCCTCAGTACCACTCCACACCAGCATCAGACATTTTATGTTATGCAACCACAGTAAGCAAACATGGTCACATACATAAAACTTGGGTGGTTCATTTAATTGATTTTGTCTAGAGTTAATTATAGATACATTTCAGTAGATACATTTAATTCAATTTAAAAAAGATATGTTTACCAGCTAAATCGTTATTTTAAACTTTGCTTTGTTTGGCACACAGTTCATTGATATAGTAGGGAAATTCTGTCTCAAAATCTCATACAAATCTCTTTTGCTTCTATTCACACCATAGAACTTTGTAATCACATCTTTTAAATAAACAATTTTGAAAAGCCAGAGTGATATATATGAATTTGGGTGGGGCCTGGTGGGGGTGATTAACATGATATCAGACTTCAACATTGTACATGTTGACAATACACATTGGTGTGAAAATAGGTAACTTTCTGGCTTTCTTTTGAAGTTTTTTAGATAGGATGAATTATTTGTTGGTGAATTTTTGTATCTACAAGGGATGAAATGGTACACGAAATTCGGTTTTTAAGTCACGTTTCAGTATAATTTGGTACTAACTATACGGTACAAATTTCGGAGAAAATGCAAAACAAAATTTGTCTTTTTTATTAACAGTTTATTATTAACATTTGAAGATTTTACATTTCTTAAACAATTTTAAATAAAATGCCTGCTTGGTTATATATTATTATATTATATTAAATAATATTTGATATAAAAAAAATAGAATAAATAACATTTATGTAATACACTTTTTTATGTTAAGTGATTAAATTAAATTCAATAAATGATAGAAGCTGTGACACGGGTTCAATCCCCTGTCAGGGAACCAACCCCAACCATTAGGGTTGCACAAGCAAGTGCACTCTTAGTGCCGGTCCCAAGCCCGGATAAATGGGGAGGGTTGCGTTAGGAATGGCATCCAGCATAAAAACATGTGCCAAATCAAACGTGCAGATCATGAATACGGATGATTCGCTGTGGCGACCCCTAATGGGAGAAGCAGAAAGAAAGTTTTAAATGATAAAATGTAATTAAATAGTTTACATTTGTTAGACCTCATTTGGGTAATACAGAAATTAATGAAGCTGGACATAAAACACAAATCACTTCCTGGTTAGCGGCTAAAGCTAATGCTATGGATTCTTTTAGTGTTTTCATGCATGAGCAAAACAAATATCATTGTCACCACAGTGACACTGCACTAACTCTAGTTTTTTTTATACCTGAGGGAACTCAGATTTTAACTATGTTAAAAAGTATTGCATTTGGTACACGTGTGTACTGAACTAAAAGCCCTGTGCCAAAAAATGTAGGTATAAATACGTGTACTGTCACATTCCTAGTATCTACCAAATACTAGGACATTTATTTATGTACATTAATAGCATTTGGCAGACACCCTTAACCAGAATGATTTACAATTATCTTATTCAAACAACTGAGCAATTGAGGATTAAGGCAGTGGGATTTGAACTAAACCTAAACATGTTTCTACGCCTTCCACCCCAAAAAAAATCTATTTTAGCTAAAAACGTTTATAAATACGCAATTGAATCTTCATAAACGTGTGCTATTGTCACATTTCATCGTTTGTTTTTAAACCCTCTATAAAGCACTAAACAAAATGATACCATTCTGCAATTTCAGTTTTCAAAATGGCCGCCCTCATAGCAGCCCAAGTTTATAGAGCATATAAGCCAAGTCTGGTGTACAGGAAAAGCTTGCTTGAAGCTGGGTAGCTTACAAGTGATAGAAACTTATGTCACATGAAATAGTTTTCACAAATACACAAATATTTACACTCTAAATCAGTTACAATTGTAAGCCTTTGGGAGACAGGAAACAGGACCTAAGGGTTTGTGTAATGCGATGTTGAACTTATAGATGGTGTTCAGGTTTATACATGACAGGTCCCTCTGTGTCCTAAACCATATGAAAAAATCTATATGAGATCATTGAACAACTGGAAAACATTTACACAAAAGATTTTGATGTGAGACACACAATGCATGGCTGCTACATTGACATCAGACCACACGGTAGAAAAATTTGTGTATATATATATATATATATATATATATTTTTTTATTTTTTTTTTTTTACAAATTATGAAGACTACATCAAATACTAAGCTGACATTGTGAGCTATCTTTTACCTTTAGGTTGTTTTGCATCTATTTCCAGGCTGTTGATTAGCACTGCATCTCAGCTGCACACCTCTGGTTGATCGTAACCACGTGTTTACTCTTTCGTCTCTTTCTACTAATCATGCTTCCCACCCTGGCTCTTCAAAGAGCGGGTGGACAAAGAAAGGGCATGTAGGACAGCGTAAATATTAGTTAGCTGATTCTATCATGAGCTGATTCTAATTATCTTTGATGCAATGTTCGTTCCCTTCCCGTTAGCTCCGAAAGCCTGCACTTAGCAGGAAAATAAAGAGAGGGAAACTACATTGTGTGTGCGGGGGTTCCCTGTTTTTTTCATCTTTTCATCACTGTCAATCATGGCTCATTTCCTGTCTCACGCTCCGTAATCACGTTGAGAGGCAACGTTTTTAATCACAAGCAGCGTCCTGACATGTTTCGAGTTTTGTGTGCATGCTCTGTGCGTCTGATGCGCCGGCTCCACATTTGACTCATGACTTTTCTATGCTTTCCTCCCTTTCAAGTTGAGACAGCGCTGTTTGTTTACATGTCCTCCTCTCTGTTCCATAAACTGACTTTTATGTTGGATTAGCAAATGCGAAATGGATTTGTGTGTCCGTCCGAACTCATCAATCCAGCACTTCACAGCTCGTGCACATCAGTATTTTATGTTGAAGCTTTCTTTGCAAATCCATTCTCGCCTTTAATGTAGCACACATGGACACGGAGAGTGTATATTAGCAGCATTTATCATTGAGAAGTTTATTAAAGCGCTGACTGTCAGTGCAGCTCTTTTTTCTCGCCTCACTTTCACTTTTTAACCTTTTTGTATACAAAACTTGCTAAGAGAGCAACACATTCAGCTACATCATACATATTCAGCGCTCGGGGGCCCGAAGGAATTCCCGCATGTTTATCCAAGTTGAAATATATATATTACAGCCTTCGCAGCTTCACAGCTCGCCCCAGATCCCCAGAGCAAATCTGTGGCTTGTTGACCAAAAACCACAGGAGCAGCTGTGAATATTTCATTCCAGAGAGGTTGCCGGTGGGACGGTGATGGGGGGGTGAGTTCGGGTATTTTTTTTAATAGCCCAGTATTTTTGGACGTTGACGTGGTGACGTTGAGCCAGGCCCAAGGAGTTTCCAGTAACAGAGGCGCGCTCAGCATCATCTTGGAGGAGCCCGGAATGTCTCTGCAGAGCATCGGAGCTCGTGTCAGCAAAAAATCCAAAAGAGCAACACGTCTAAATATAGTGCGATCCTGTCGGACCTGAGGCTGCTTCAGGCTGAGGTTTGGATCTCGCGATGATCCTCTGGAGGTTTCCAGTTTCTGTTCAAGCAGGTGTGTCAAACATTTGCCTTGGCTTTGCTCGAGATGAGGCATGTGTTTATCAATTCAGCTCGAGTGAGTGAGGGAAGCGGAGAGACGCTGAGCTTGCCAGGACCAAGCAATGTCAACCTTTCAGAGAACAGGGCCCTGAATTTACTAATAAGAACCTGCGCTTTGAGTCTGAAAGTAATTCAATATGCACTTGGAAATGTTTTGGATTAAATTGGTCAAGTGTCAAACATTATAGATTTTTTTTTCAATCCTGGTCTGAAAAATTTAACATGAATTGCCATTAGAAGTGATCTATGCTCTATCATTTCATTACAACATAAAAAACATCTAAAGATTATAAGTTGAGCCTGGTCTAAACCATTACTATGCTTTGTGTTTTTGTGCACCACAGGTCGAGCTTATTTGCTGGCTGTTTGTAATGAACAATTTAATGATTGTAAGTATGAAGTTTAATACAGAAGTTTGGCAAACATCTGCAGCCTTGGCGACTAATAAAATCAGTGTTTATTGGGTCTGTACACCACATAAGTAACACTTCACTAATAAATTTGTTTACAGAACCACAAATAAGCTTGATTAAAGACTATATAAATTTAATTCGATCCGCCTCACATCTTAATAACACATAATAGCATAATAATAACATTCTTAAAGGTGTGCGTATAATTATTTTCTCTCTGGGTAACGTAAACTGAGACAGGGAACAAGTCAGACTCACTCTTGGGGTTCTGCTGAACACTGCATGGCATGAAAAGTAAGTCTATGAATGTCCAGATTCAAGTCATGCCTAAGGAGTTATGTGTGTCTGGGAAGAGTTAGGGATTCTAGGACAACATGTTTGTAACACACAAAAGGGCAAAATCAGTCAGAGAAAATACGTAAAAGCACTTTTAGCTCTTTATCTATACTGCCAACACTGGTGTATAAAGCTGGTCTAAAATAACAATATACGTAATTCAGATTGTGTTCTCAAATGTGATTGGTTGTATTCGTTATTGTCTATCAAATCAAAGGCTAATAAGATTTTGTTTTTTCTGTATAAAGATGTTTGTTTTATACTTACAGAAAAAGGTCTTAAGAATAGATTAAAATAAGTTTGGCATTTTTGTGCTAAAAAAAATTTAGGTTGGTAAGAGAAGAAATGTTTGTACCGTATAGGATGTGCTACTGTTTATTATTACTGTATGCTTCTGCTGCCAACAATTACATTGTTTTGACCTCAAATTTGTATTCCTTACAAACAAAAAAAAAAACGATTTAATCTAACCAGTATTTTATTACTGTTCTTCTTGTTGTAGCATGATTTAGTTCATACATATCTTACATTTAACTAGTATTTTGATATATTTGAACTAACAAGAATTTCTACTGATAGTGAGCTGATACATAAACTGACGAATGAAATTTTTCAAGCCACATTGACTTCATAGAATTTTTCTCATGAGATCATTTGTTTGTTTTGAAGAAGCTGTGTTTGGATCCTGGTGGTTTTATTCTGCAACACCTTAAACTGTTCAAAACCAAAAACTATGATCCAAGATTTTTGTGTACTTTAGCTCTAAAAGCTATCACATTTCTACAACTTAGCAGAAGTACAAAATACACAACAGAACTGTAGTTGTAATTGAAAAAATTTTTGGTATTGTTGTGTCTTTGAATGTTTTTTTAAAGGGTTTAGGTCATCACTGTGATTAAACCCTACAACAAAAAAGGTTCAAAGTAGAAACTGGAAGCTGAACACCCTTAACTTTTAAAATTCCCTTTAAGAACATCCATATTGTATGTGTAAAGAATTGTATAAAGTGTAATCTAGAAGTGTAATGTGTTCTAGACAACCATTCTATTTACATCCTTTTGAAAAAATGTATTATATGTGTTTGCCATGTGTTTCTTTTTGAGAAATGGTCCCTTGTTAAATCAACCATAATGATTTTTATATTTATTTATTTTTTTCATCGTATTTTGCTACTGGATAACCACATAAACTATAAATACTTCTTCAGCTTGTTTTGGTGAGAACATTCGAAAAAACCCTAACCATCGAAAAAATCCTTAAACTTTAAGAATACTGTCATGTACTGGGAAAAAGTGGTGAGTGGTGTTTTTTTTTTTTTTTTTTTTGCCCCCTGCAGAATTCATAGAGTTTAATTGTAATTTGATATACATTAATATAAGGTAAATCATTAAATAAATTGTCTCTTACATGTAAACCTTTCCCGAAGAACTACCGGATGGTTGATGTCTGCTTCAGAACCACGGACAGCTCTGACTTTTTACAATAACTCACTGATTTATTAAAATAATGTGCTTACTGAATGTTTCACACTGCAGTAAAATGCACAGAATAAGTGAGAAACATTTTTTTGTTCTTTTCAAAAGGGGTATCTTTTTTTTTTAGGAATTTATGACCGTTAAATGTGTAAAAAGAAAAAAAAAAACAAAAAAAAACATTGACAAAAATAAATATTCTTTTTTTATAAGGTTTTACCCTTAAGAGTTCCCAAAGAACACCAAAGAACCTTTTAGTTTGATAGTTTGGAAACCTGAACTATAACTGAGATTTTCTTCTTGTAAAAATGTTTTCAAGTAGGATTCTTTAGAAAGCTGTTAAAAACTTTCAAAAATCTTCTGGAAACATTTTATAAAACCTTTGTACTATAAAAATCTTAATATTGTTTTACAGTACAAATAAATGTAAAAGTTGCCATAGAGCAACTCTCTAGGGTGGCTATGGACGTTTACGACAAATTATTTTTCTTTAAGAGAAGATTGCAAGTACAAGATTCTACAATTTCTAGACATACAAAGAACCCTTTTGACTATGTAAATAGTTAAAAAATGACAATTTGAGAGAATAAATCAGCACCAGTGCCTAAATAATTTATGTTTATGATCTGCAATCTTTTTATTTGATGTTTCTCTGCAAAGCCTGTAAGCAATGAGCAGATTCATTTCCAAAGTACTTTTAGTGTCTGTAGGTCTTAAGCTTGAGCCAGATAACAACATTACTTAACTCTTTGGTTCTTTACATAGTTTACACAATAATTTAAATCACAGTATTCGATAGTTATTGTTGTTCAGGACGCAGTGTATAGAGCTGTTTAATAAAATGTACCACATTTAACTGGTGCTTGTTGATACAGCTGACACCACTGAGTCAGTCAGTGTTGAGTGGCAGACTGGTGGCAATGCCTCAACCACTGAGCTATAAGTGCCCCACTTTCATTTATTGAGCATACACACTACCATACAAATATACTAACATATAGGATACACAAGTGAATAAGGTTTAACTGAGGAACGACAACGACAGCTATTTCAAGTGTCAAAATTTAATCCTACAACATTCCATTGACTAGCGTAGAGCCTTAACCACTGAGTCACCACAAGCACTGAGACTCCTGTGTATGGAAGAAACAGAGACATTTGTATAAGACCCCAGAAGACATTTACATTTATCCTTGTGGTAGATACCTCAAATCCAAAGCGACATAAAAGTGAGACAGAGTCCAATTCAAGCATAGAGCTGTTAAAAGAGCCAGCAGGAAACAACCCACATTTTCCACCAGCTGACCAAAAGAAAGTGTAACACAGCTGTAGGAAAAAGAAAGTGCTCAAAAGTTAAACACTCATCACTATATTTAGCTTAACATTTAGGGGGGGTTCTTCCTTAGAACCTCATATTTGAGAGTTTCCAAATCAGAAATGCTTTTCGAAGAACAATCCAGGCAAAATAATTCAGTAAAGTTCCTTTGTAGTTTTCTGTTTATCATGCATGTTGCCTGCTAACTGCTTTTGATCACTGATGAGATAAGTGATGTCATTTGCTATAGACTGCGTTATAAATACACTGACACAAATACACAGTTTTTTTGTTTCAACATAAATTAATTTTTGTTTTTATGTTTTTCTTTCAAGTAGGAACCCTTTAAAAGCAAGCACAAAACCCTTATTGTTTTAAGAACTCCATCCATATTATACAGTGCATCCTAAAAGTATGAACGTCAGTTTTATTTTTTTTCACTGAGAATTGCCTTTTTAATAGACTATTTAAATAGAACCTATTAAGAAAGTTATGAATCTTTAACAGGCCAATAAAGAGTGCACACTGGCCATTTTGTATGGATATGGTGTGTGATCTTTTATGTTCTATTGTTTGTATCAGCATTATGATTAACTCTAGAACATTAATGGGTTCTTCGGTTTGTATGTATGGAAAAAACGTTTATGTAGAATGTTTTTTATTTTGTTTTTCCATTAAATATATAAATTACTGTGGACAAACAAAATGTCTCCTCAAGACTCACAGATAAGGCCAACATCTTGAAAATCTACCAGACAACACCATTCCTGGAATACAGCACTGTATTAAACACTGAGTAACAAATTCATAATAAGCAATATGATGTAAAGTAAATGTTTCAGTTATTAGAAGCAATTATGGAATTTTTTATGATGCCTGTAAAATCAAGGGCCAAGCAGTGATAGATTGGTGGTGATGGATGTAAAATCACAACCTTCTGCTCAGTGTCTTAACCACTGAACTACCACTCCTTCGGCAAAGAGCTCTAATTAATAAAACAAGTGAAATAAAATGTGTTAGTGTTGGTGGCTCAGGTTGTACTTTGTCTGAAAATCCAATGGCACAATGTGAATAAATGATAAAGTCCGAGCAGCAGTTTGGTTTTGCTCTAGATTAATGTGTATGGACATAAAGATGCTCTGCTGTTCAGTACCAGTTTATCCAGCTAACCTAAAATCCTTAAAATCGTATGAAGCTGTTCAATAGGTTTTCTAATATAATCTGACTTGATACCACGCCATCCAAGCTTTCCAAGTAGAGTTTTACAACAGAAATTTGTTCCCTCTATCATCCAGACAGCAAATCCAGAAGATGTCACAGCTATCAGAAGCACAGGAGAATAGCATTATCTGTGCTCTCTGGGTAAGAGGGATGTCAAACGCTCTCCCCAACCATCACAATTAGCCAAAAACCTAGCCAATTATAGACCTGTATGTGGAAGAGGATGGATAGCACTTCCCCTTAATATGTTTGGTTGTGACACAGTATGTGAAAACATAGGAAAAAGCTGAGGTCAGCTCTAATTTTTAAACAACATGTTCCCATTAGCATTTAAACCATCACAATGTGTTTCAGGCAAATGTAATACAAGTGTAAATAAATCCAATCCAACTACAACTGATTGAAAAATATCATGTCATCACCCACATACTTGATAAACCACTTCATGAATGCCAAGCTAGTCATAAGAAAAG
Organism: Silurus asotus; assembly: GCA_024362625.1. Taxonomy (NCBI): domain Eukaryota; kingdom Metazoa; phylum Chordata; class Actinopteri; order Siluriformes; family Siluridae; genus Silurus; species Silurus asotus. The sequence continues at coordinate 8,319,731 of MU551617.1, forward strand.
GTTAAAAGTATATTCCAGAGAAAACAACCAAAAAGAAGAAGCAATATGTGCATGATCTGTCTATGTAAAAACAATCTTATGAAAAAAAAACATATAATAGAATCTAAAAAAACAAATGAATTGAATAAATGAATTAGGATAACTTAATTTAATGTTAAGGTTGATAAAATGTGTGTGTGTGTGTGTGTGTGTGTGTGTGTGTGTGTGTGTGTGTGTGTGTGTGTGTGTGTGTGTGTGTTTGTGTGTGTGCGTGTGCGTGTGCGTGTGCGTGCGTTTGCGTGCATGTGTTTGCGTGTATGTGATGGATAAACACAGCAAGTGAGCCGGCGGGCTTTGAAGCACGGCTGTTTCTGAGAGTGCTCCTCTTCAAGGCCACATGGCGTCATTACCAAACACCAGCATGGACATCTGGCCTTGACATGATCATGATGTTTCCTTTTTATCACCTGCTCACAGCCGAGCAAAATCCCAAAGACCCTGAAAAGTCTGGTTCCTTTCAAAACAGACCTTCCTGCAACATTTTCAAGACATGCTACGCTATGATACGCTACATTACGCTAATTACTTACTATGAGAAAAGAGGGTGGGTTTCAAAATTAGAGACAGCAGGTTTGAGGATACAAGGCATGAGTGTTGAAACCTTTTTAAAGTCAGATTTATTTATTAAAAAAATAAAAGGGTGGATTGGGAAATAGTGTGACAAGTGCATAACCAATGTTACATGCAGTGGCGGGTCGTGCATTTGGTACTTGAGCCTCCAGTGGGGACTTACCCAACTTAATCCACCTCTTAATACCACCACTGTCACGTTGCAATTATAGAAACCATCAGTACTATACAAAAACACATTATAACAACGCGTAGCATTACAGAAAGAGAGGCATTTCGCATATGGAGGGTGAATACCATTTTTCTAAAGCTAGAAACCTAGTAAAAAAAACTTCAAACCTGTAAACTACCACCCCTACTGTGCCACCTACTTCATCTGGAGCAGTTCAGAAACAATTTTTGTCTAATAACATGACAAAAACATAAAAAATTTGAATAAAATACAACCTACTCACCAGAGATGCATACTCACAATTTGCACCGCTCCTCAGAGGCTGTAAGCCAGTGGTACCTCTCGTATTCACTGGTCTGGAAGTAATGAACAAACCCTTTTCGCGAGACAAGCTGGCTAGCTTCGGGATTAGCCGACCTCTCCCCACGATGCCTAGCTTTTCTTGAAAATATATTTTTAAGTATGTCTGAAACCAAATAAATTTCTCTTTCTCTGCTGTGCGCTACACATGTGTTTTGCCTGTCGAACTTGGCTGTAACAGTTTCTCTTAGACCAACCAATCAGACCAATCATTTTTGCACCAGCTAGCTGGCCCTGTGAGGTGAATATGAAATCTGATTGGTTATAAAAACAGAGCTATTTCTTAAGGAGACTATGGTCAAAATGCCAGCAGTACAGACTTTAAAGGCCCTGGGCAGATTAGACTGACATGGCAGCACATAGAGTCTGAAATCTTATTGGACAAAAAAATCTAACGTCCACATACACGTACTGGAAGCAGTGCAACCAAGAGAAAAGCTACGAAATGAAAAGAATAAACTGTTGGGAATACATTTAGAAAATTTCATGCAACAAATATTAGAATTTAGGTTGTAAATGTAGGTCAGTGTTTCTGATATTCATAATGATATCTAATGATACTTAAAATGGTCCAATGAAATGTTTTTTTTTTAATGTGTGTTCTTACCATTCGCTAATGCATGTAACCAGTGGCAGGTGGTGAGGCCAAGCAAAGCCTTCTCTGCTAGTCCTGACCGCCTGCCACTGGTTACATGCATTAGCGAATGGTAAGAACACACATAAAAAAAAACATTTCAGTGGACCATTTTAAGTATCATCAGTTATCATTATGAATATGAAGGATTGATGGCATTAATGTCACTTGTTTGAAAGACATCTCTTTTATACTGAGTAATAAATAGTAAGATATATATATATATATGGGGTTTTCAAGAAGGAATTATCCTGTCAGTAAATATCAGTGTCGTTTTAAAGCATCTAAATCGTGCAAGTTTGAAAAAAATTCTCTATTCTAACATCTTGTATATCATCTTGTCCTGACGAATAACCAGCATTAAATCTAATAAGTTTTCCCAAACAAAAGCAGAGTGTGTAAGTGCCTACAGTGTGTCTATTGTTTACTTTCTGGGGGTTTTTTTCAAGGAGGAATTATTCTGTCAGTAAATGTCAGTGTCGTTTTAAAGCATCTAAATCGTGCAAGTTTGAAAAAAATTCTCTATTCTAACATCTTGTATATCATCTTGTCCTGACGAATAACCAGCATTAAATCTAATAAGTTTTCCCAAACAAAAGCAGAGTGTGTAAGTGCCTACAGTGTGTCTATAAATTACAAATTTTTCTATTGGCCAATAAGATAGTTCAACTTGTTGACAAATTTCACATGCTTACTATGTGCATAAGTCTGAAATACACACAGATAGCATAGGACAAGTATGACAGGCTCTTGACTCAATTTTGTAATGTCATTATTACTGTCCTGCCACACCAAAATTTCCGATCACAACCTGATGATCATTTCCAAATCAAGATATAACAAACTGAGCACCATACATCAAGAACACTTAAATGTTTAACTAATATGCAGAATATGTAATTTCTTGTAAATTTCTCTACAGAGTGTGATTAACAAAAAAAGATGACAGTTGTAAATAAAACTTGCAGGCTAACATCAAAGTCTAGGGTGTGGTCATACCCTGGCTGCAAAATGAGCCCAAATTATTACCCCTCCACCAGCATGTTTGGCCTCATAAATGGCCTTATAACCCCTAACCAGATTGATGGGCAAAAACAATTGCTTTTCTAAAAGTGTTGCTAATGTCTTTTCTGCACAACCTTTTTTGCACTATTTATATGACACCTTAACTCTGGACTGTCACTTTAACTCTGGACACATTATACTGCACATGGACACTTTGAGGACAAATCACACAAATCCCTTTTTGGCAATTCATGTATATTATGTTAACCTTATTCCTATACTTTTAATTATACTATACTTTATACAGTATATTTTTTATTTTACTCAATTTTTTCATCATTATATTCTATTTTTATTTTTCTATTTTTCATGTTGTACAGTCACAAAAACCATTTCATTGCATGTCGTACTCTGTATGACATTTGAATTTTGAAATTTTCCCTTGGCATTGTGATAGCATGCACTTGTAAGCTACAGACCAACAAATGGCTAAAATTTGGATTAAAACACTTGCTGATGATCAATTAATTAGGTGCATTTGATTAGTAGATTGTGGCTTTTTTCTTTAGATTGTGGTTTTTGCACTCATTTTTTTTCTTAATTTTCTCTTTATTTTTGTAAAAAATTATAGTATGACAGTGTATGATGTGTTTTTGTACTTCTGATTTTGCATTACCAAGGACCAGCCGATTTTTATGTCCTAGAATTAAAACATAGAATTAAAAGAGAGTGTACTTCTCTTTCACATGAATCTTGGCAGGAACTTACATGCAGATCACTGCTTGTGGATATATTTATATTTATGTATGTGTCATTTTACAACAAACTATTCAATTCAATTCATTTTTATTTGTGTAGCGCTTTTAACAATGAACATTGTCTCAAAGCAGCTTTACACAGATAATGTGGTGATTAAAAGTGAATATGTTCTTTATAAGTGTACGTTTGTCCCTGATGAGCGAGTCGATGGCGACTGTGGCAAGAAAAAAACTCCCTGAGATGGTATAAGGAAGAAACCTTGAGAGGAACCAGACTCAAGAGGGAACCCATCCTCATCTGGGTTGCACCGAATGTCCATTTATAGCAGATATACAATGTTGCGGGGTACAGTGATGATGATCAGAAGCGAAAAGTTGTCCTTAGTCAATGTAGCAGACTGTTGACATTAACTACAGTCCTCAAAGATCAAAAAATCCATCCTCAAAGCTCCCGTTCTTACTCCGGAATTTCATGGCATTGATGAGAAAGCGTCCCAAGCTGCTATCTGTTCTGTTTTTTTATTCTACAGTGCTTGTAGGCAATCATTATACCTTTTCCATATAGTTATGTTAGTTGTCAAACAGAGATTAAAACCCATTCTAAAAAAAATAAAACATTACAAACTTTCTTTACAATTTTTTCGCCATGCAACATCAAACTAATGAAAGAAAATGGCAACAGTTCTGAAAATGTATAAAACTAAAAAGAATAGAATAACAGGGTTAAAAAAGTCAACAATGACCTGATTTAATACATTGTAAATCCACCTTTTGATTTAATTACAGCAATTAATCTTTTTGTATATGTGTGTGGTTTGTGGCAATTGACTATTCTCTTCAAGTCCATCACATTAAAGTCAGGGATCTGACTTGGCAACCCAAGGACATTGACCTTTCTATTTCCAAGCTATTGCTATAGGTTTAGGGTCATTGTTATAATGAAAGGTGATTGACCTGCCCATCTTCAGCTGTCTAGCAGAGAGACTGAGGTTTTCCTCAAGAATTTGCATTTTTGTTGTTAGCAGCTTTTATTTTCTATTCTTTTTCTATCTATGGTCAATCCTGATTAATCGCCCCATCCCTGGGGTGAAGAGAAACACCCTAGGGATGTTTTGTGCTGTGTTTGCTTTTCGCCAAACATAGTACTTAAATATAATCCAAGTAAATGCAAAGTACAAACGAGACTGAGTGTGGCACTTTTTCAGGAAAGGCTTCTTTCTTGCTACTCTGTTATACAGGCTAGCTATGTGTAAGATTGAGAGGGTGCACAGCCTGACCAGTCCCAGATATAAAGTCCTGGAAGTCCTTTAATGATGTTGCTTTTCACCTTTTTGTAGCTTCTCTGATCAGTGTCCTCCTGGCTTGGTCATCGGTTTTGGGCAGACGGCTTGATCTAGGCAATGTATTGGTGGTACATACATTTTCCACTTCTTAATGATGATCTGCAGACAACTCAGAAGGATAGCTAAAGCAATCAAACCCTTTTTGAAGCCTTCTCGTAACATATGCCTTTATCATGGAGGTTTCTTGAGAGGACTTTCCCAAGCATTGTAAATTATTTCCAATACCGTGCACTACTTACAGTGGAACCAAGAATCAGCTGTTTTTACTCTGAAAGAATTAAATTCACTACAATAGATGCTGAGTGGGGCAATTAGCATGATGTTTGGCTGGAAGTTGGTTGCACATGAGCAAGTTTATAACAGTATGGTCTAAGTGGCTCATCACTTTATTAATCATGATATTTAACTTATTGATTTTTAATCATCCTTCCAAAGGTATTAAAATGTGATTTTCCCTTTGATGATAAGAGGTTATAATGTGTAAATGCAGTTCTAAAAATGACTTAATTGATTTCATTTTCCAAAGTATAATGTGACCATAATTTAAGGTTTTCACAAGGTACGATGAGGCACTGTAGCTAATAAACTACATTCTTAAACATGCTCTTATCACATAAATGCATTTAAAATCTTCTTTCTGTTTTTTTTCTGTTTCACATTTGTGTGATATTTATAGTAAGCACAGGATTTGTTTTATTGATATAAATATGAATGTATATGTACAGTATATGCATGTATCAGTTCAGGGAGAAATGTAAGTTTTTTGTTGTTGTTGGTAAAATATGCCAACTGTACACATTTCACATTTCAAGAGTCTCTTTTCAGATGTAAATGTAAAGCACATGGTGCGCATATGTAAGCAATGAACATGTTCGGGCCTCATGCCCCCAATTTTAGCTGTAACAAGACACAAGCATAGATAATGACAACAAGAACAATTATTATTATTGTTATTATTATTGTTATTATTAATAATAATAATAACAATAATAACAATTATGCAATAAATGCATTTACCCGGTTTGCTTTTTAATAAACGTATTTTAAACTACAGATGTAGACGATTTTACTGGTGTGTTATGCAAAACATTATTTATGTATTAAAAAGTAATTTTTTATTAATTTACTAAAACCTGTACTTATGAGCTGGGCCTGATTTGTGTTTCACAAACAGTGGCATGCTTTTTGTGTGGTCACATTTAGAAATGGAGGGTTTCAAATGTCCTCCATTTACTCTGTGACCAACTGTAAGTGATTAGTGTCGTGATTGAGACGAGGCAGCGGGACATGACCAGTGGAGACAGGATTGGTATAGGATTGCAGCAACATTATAAAAAAAAGAAGAAGAAAAGAAAGACAGAAAAGGAACCAATATAGTAGCCATAAATTAAATATGAAGTAAAATAAGCACCATGCAGTGGGAGGTGAATAGTGGGGGTATAAGTAGGAGGAATATTTCATAAAGATAGGGCCATAACATGAGCAGAGATGATGAGAATGAGACAGCGGAAAGCACTACTAAGCTCGCTTGGGATTCTCTCATTGGCTTCAATTTCCTTATCTCTCATCTTCTCAGCTTTCTTTCCAATATCCTCATTCCAATTTTTTTCTCTTTTACTCTATGCCTTTTTTTCCAACTCATTGCAACATGCAGTTGAAAGTAGAAAACTTATTTTCAGCATCTGCCTCAGTAATAAAGTCCACATGTTTCTACAATGTGCAGTCTTTCTTCTATGAAATTGGTCGGAGTGATGTGTCAGTTGGTTACAGCACTTACAGACCACAGTTCCTCCATTGCCATTCTATGATTTTTGCTCAGGCAGATCACGTGACCAAGTTTTACCACAATTACTTAAGTTCTTCCACTCCAATTTTGGCAAAGCATGTCTTGATTGACCCCATAGGGAACCCCATGGGAAATGTCATGGGTTCCTCAAAGTTCCAGTAAAGGGGAATACATTAAAGTAAACAGCATTCACAGTCATGCTAAACTATTGTGTTTTGTAAAATGTTGCAGCCCCACTATGAGGAAGCCCCACATATGGATATATTTGTCAAATGTACACATACATTTGCCAGTATTATTTATATATATATATATATATATATATATAAATTTATTTATTTATTTATTTATTTTTTTTTTTTTCTTCTGTGTTTTTTTACACATCAATTTGTGATTAAACACTCTCTGCCTGACTGCAGTTATAAACGGTCATGAGAGGGATGATTGCATCACACATGGTCACGTGATCTTATATATTTGGCAGTCTTATAGTAGTTGATAAAATACATGCTGCTTGACATTGTGTAATATGTCAATATAAAGTGGTTTTTAACCTGTAGTTTATATTATAACGAATCGTTTATTTATTAGACTATAAGACTATGATCTTCTGGTTGATTTTATTTTCTTCCTCCTGTTAAGGAGCTCTGAGTGTAACTCTGCCTTGACGACCAAGTTATATGCTTCATATCAAGTATAAGACAGTGTTGTGGCAGAATGTAAACTACTATATTTTAAAAAAATAATAATTGAATACTACCCATTAGCAGTGATGACATACTCAACTGTCCTGATAGCAGATGAGAAGGATACTAAAGGCTCACAGACTTTACCATAACAGAACTAAAGACTGATTTATGTATTATTTTGCTAATCCATTTGTGGATTTAAAGCAGGTAATGAAGGAATAGAACTATAATATAACAAAGACCATGAATTAGAAATTGTTGCTGTAGACATTTGGAATCGTGGTAAATGTCATATGCAGCATGAACAGTGGCAATGATTTGTAAGGTTCTTATACCAAAAATGTATTCTTCTATCAATTTGTACACAATTGCCTCTGCTTTTTACCCCAATATACCATGTACATGTCACAGTAGATTCTATTCGTATGCGTAAGTGATGTAGTAGTTATCTAGCATTTGGCTTGTTGGCAGGTCCAGAACTACATCCTCACTTTCTCAAATACAGTTTACTTTTTTCTCTGACAACTGTATAATAATCTGATACTTTAATGTGTTAAAATCAAACAATGGAGTTCTTTCTATAAGGACACAAGATACTATAAATCTAAACAAAATTGATTGGCAAATCAATTTTTAAACTCATTTATTAAAAGATCACTGAACTGTACAGCCTTCCAAGGTCCAGGTTAGTTGACACCCTTGATGTACAAAGTAAGAACCATCACCAACCACCACCCCACACCCCTACCCCATCAAAGAGCTCCTTCTCCATCACAACCTTCTTAAAAGCATTGGAGTTGCTTTTCCCTGCTTCTTACCCACCCCCTACTTCTGAAATGTGGACTGCTCTTGCTCGCCGGCTCTGTCTTTTCTCACCTCCACTCATTTAGGCCTTGATAAGAGCCCTCCAGCTGGGGCTCAGCGGGGCTGCGACGCTTCAACCTGCAATGCTTCAGCGCACCGTACTCATTTCCACACACTCCGCTTCGCCCACGGCATCAGCCCCTGCGTTTTTACAAGGGAGGCACTTTTAACCATATGTACACAATACAAATTAAGTTTACCTTGGCCAGTGAGGCTTAAAAGCCAATGTCCTCAACCGTACTTAAAAAAGAGAGCTAAATAACTGAGGAGGGTCCAACATCAAAAGGCAAGGGGGGTGAAGGGGTGGAGGGTTTCAGAGAAATCTTACCAGACTTGGAGCTCTCGATTTGGAAGGGGGAAAAAAAGGTCGGGCGCCATGCCGCCTAATTATCAAAAGTGTCTGCAGCTCTGTAGTGTGGTTAGTTTGAGTCACTGCCACAATTTGCAGTTCGAGGCGCCTGTTTGTGAAAATGTTTTAGTACATAAATTTCTAATGACTACATATATGCACCTGCGGCACGATAAATGCCCATGTTCCTGCATGTTTTAGGCAATCTTTGGCGTATGAGGCTATTGAGTAACTAAAAGTCATTCTGGTCCACCTAACTTGTGGCTTGACTGCACTAAAACATTAACATGACTGCTGTGTCATGACAGATGATGAAGGACTTCAAGAGCATTGACACCTATGACCAAGACTCACGCATTGTACATATACTGCAGCATACATCCTGACTATATAAAGAGTGACATGTGGTTAATGGGGTTAGTTTCCACTGGTGTTCCCATGTGCCCTGGCTGTAACCTGTGGAGTGGGGGAGGCTGCCTGTGGCCCACTGAGCCGGCTGTCAACCCCATTTACTGCCGGCCCCACAGATATACTCACAGCCTCACCACAGACCTATCAGGACTGTACCATCTCTCTCACACTTTGGGAGTGGGTTAAAAACATGGGAACAGAAAAACTACACGGATGATAATACCATATATGGGGCTGCTTCATAGCAAGAATTCAGTCCTTTATTTGGTACTAAAAATATGAAACATTAATCAACACAGTTACAGTTTTTCTCAGTTGCTTTGGAGCATTTTTCATATCATCCCTAATATTTCCAAAACAGTAAATGCATTCTCAAAACGATTTCCAATGCTTTTATGATGTGCACAAGTGACTACATAATGTGGAGGTTGAACAAGCATTTATGAGAATTTCATTTCCAATCTGAGAATTGCTAGAAAGCAATTAAGGAAACTGTATATCAACTGCAGGAGACCAGACAGCATTCACACTTTTACTGTACTGTAGTGGTCGTTCAATCCTTGGTTGTTCATCTATGTTCAAAACTTATAATTATGTGTTTCGCTCTGTCTGTATATGCTCACAAATTAAAGGTTCCATGAGAAAAACTGTGATATAGCATATATCATTTTAACATTGACGTCCGTATTTTCTTTTAATCCTATATTCACCTCTCCTAACAGGGTTTTAGGTTAATGCTATTGTGACCTATTCCTCTATTGAGCTAACATGAGCGTGTTTTTGATATAACCTTCAAAACATTTCTTTAGATAAAATCATTTGCAGACTGCTGTACATGTTAATCTATATAAAAGAAAGCATACTTGAACAAAGCAACTGTTATCCAATAATATAAAAAAATGTCATATTATTAAATAGTTTATTTTACCGACACATTATGTTTTTTCTGAAACAAAATTTTAATGAATAATAAACAAAAATACATTTCAAATAACTACTGAAAGAACAAGACAATCCAGATAGATAGATAGATAGATAGATAGATAGATAGATAGATAGATAGATAGATAGATAGATAGATATCATAATACACAATATAGATTATTATTCGAGTATTATTACTAAGAGTATTGTTACTTTTTTGCAGGTTTTAAAAATGTATAAACATTCCTAACTGCCATACCACTGCTGTGTATTTGCAGTTTCATGGTGAACTGTAGCTGATGTTTTATCAGCATCCGTAGTCGTATCTTCTGATGAATCCTCCAGTTCTGAAATTTGATAGGAGGGTGTTGTGTCATAAACAGTGCTCAGGCCTGGAAGAGTTTAACTGTGACCTATGGAGTAATAATGATGGGCCTAAAGACAAGCTTGTCTGGGTTAATCATTTAAGAGTGGGGTGGAGGGGTTAGCATTAAGGGGACCTCTGCTGAGGGTTTGCAATTAATGATGTTTATCTGCTAATAAGTGGATGAACAGTGATACACTGTGGTATGCCAAATTTCTTTAATTGTACAGACATATACAGTATTTGGTTTGGGTTGGATTCTAGTGGTGCCCTCTAAATATTACATAATTTGTTTTGCGTTTTCATGCAGACTGTTCAAGAATTTTTTTTTTACTGTGTATTAATTTGATCCTTTTAATCCTGTCCAGGTGGACATGTTGGTGAGTTTGCAGATGCAGCATTGTGCATTTTGACTGCTGCTACTCAACAAAGTTAAATTTTTGAATCACACAAACATGAATGGGTCTTTTAACAACTTAGAATGGATCATATACATTGCTTGATCGCGATACTATCTTCAGTGGAACTCATTAGCAGCAGAAGTAAATAAAAACAAAAATAAAAACACTTTAAGTGCATTATTTACAGGTTTAAAGTCCTTTATATTGATTTAAACAACTAAAAAGAATGAACAGTTGTACCACTGTATTCATCATCCATAACCATGCAATTTTCACTGATGAGTTCATCATAAACTTATGCAGCCTGCATTAATTTGATTTCCATCCAGATGTTAGAGATTTTTCTCATGGAGGAGATATGTAAAACGAATTATTACTGTCATTGCTCAGACAAACTAATTCTGTCGAATGGGGCTTATAATTACACCTTAGTACTTTTTCAGCTGTTCAAATATAAATAAAGATTGTTAGTGTAAAGCACCAGTGTTAATAATGTTTGATGTTAACCAAACAGATAACTGTGTCTAAACCCACCATATAATTGGAAAATCATGAACACCGTTATGACTAATGGTACAGCCCTAATGCAGACCAACCCCTGCTTAGTGTACTGAGAATAAATCTAAAGCCATGCTTGACATGTTTGCTTTAAGTGAGTGATCAGATAATAATTTGTTTACCAGAAGCGCTTGAATAAATCCAGGTTATATAATCACCGTTGTTCAAGTAATATTGAACAGATCTGCTACACTGAAGGAAGAGATTTATTTATTATTTTTTTTGTCCTGTGAGCACAAAAATGATTTTGGTATGATCCACGTTAAGTAATATTTATACGTTACAATTTGGGCCTGTTGCTGTGTGTGTGTGTGTGTTTGTGTGTGTGTGTGTACACAGATATGATTTAATACATGCATACTTTGCTGACACAAAATTTGCGAGCTTGTAATCCGATTCCTACACATTCAATTGAACAGACACACAAATATGTAAGGAGACAGCAACTGTGTGAGCTGGTATGCAATATCTCCCTGGATGAAGAGATGGCAACAGTAACACCTCTTAAAAAGGGAAGTGGATTATACTGTAGGAGCCAGTGTGAAGTGACAAGAGGCGAAGAGGTCACAGTTCTTCTCTTATTTCATTCCTTCTATATCTCCTTCCCTAGAGAGGAGTGTTTTTTTTTTTTTTTTTGTAAAAGCAAAACCTGTTTGTAGTTACAGGGTTTGTTGTGCTCCTCTGTTTTGTAGGTCAACATGTCCTCCTCCCCATTAATTGGAGTCTCGGTGTATCACGCAAAGTGAAGCCGCAGCTGCTTCACATTACAGAGGGAGGGGTAGCCATAGAAGCTGGACATCTTTGTTTGGAAATGGGCTCTCGGGGGGCTTCCTACAATGTCCATGTCCCGCTCATACTGACCCTCCTTTCTGCCCCTGCTTGCATCACACAGCAGCCGAAACACAACACCACTGCCTTCTTTACACAAACATGATCACTTTTACCAAATTCTGGGGGTTGACTCCAGGCTTTTGAGACATGGGATGTGACTGCCAGATCCTGCAGAGGAGCAACCAACCTGCCTGGTGCCTCAGACACACACACACACTCACACAGACACACACACGCACACACACACAGAGCAGTGCATAAACAACATCATTACTGTGCTGACAGACAGGCTTTTTTTTTTCTTTAGGAATATGTGGATTTTGATTGTTAATGAAATCATCACCTGGGACAAGGCAGACAGCATGTGTAAATGAAAGAAAAAAGGAAAAAATATATATTTAATTTTTGCACAGCCATGCACAATTTAAGTTTATGAAAAGTATGCGGGTGTGCGGTTTAGTTATAGCTGCCTTGTTTGCTGTCTTAGTAACAGGTTTCTGATAACAATGCAGACAGTTTGCATGCTGGCTTTACAACAGGCCTAAAGGGACTAGGGATTAATAGTAGGCTCATCATGCCAAAGCGTGTGAGACACCTGTTAGGTTTAGTCCTGTAGATCCTAGACATGTTAAAATAAAAAAGGGGCCAAAGTGTACCAGCAAGCAGCAATTATTTCGTCTCACACACTTAATTGGAAAAGCAATGAGCATGCAGAACGAAGACCAAAAGAAAAATCCAATGATGGAAAAGCTGATAAGACCTTAGTTTTGCAAAAGTTTATGCTGAAATCTCTTTTTTCATGTACACATACCCATCATGCTCCCTCAAAACACATTTCTTTACTTCCACAAGAATACTTGTCTCTGATTGGCTGGTGAGTAAGTAGCAAATCTATCTATGGTGCTTTGTGTAAAATTCTTCCAAAAAGTGTTGTAGAATGAATTCTTTAGGGAATAATTTCACACGGAATGAAGTGAATAAGAATTTACAAGAAAGTAACTAGATTCCGTTTTAAAATGCAATGATTAAACAATTAAAAATAAGTGTAACAAATTTAGCAAGATGACCCAGTTATGGATTCCAGAAATTGTGGCCAGTTGAAGGAACTTGCTAGTATTTGAAAAAAGATGTTTTAAAGTGCAGGGAATCCTTTACAACAACAGAGCTGTTGTATTTCTAATTCTCAATTATGGCAAGATATCATTTCATAATGAACACCAAACTTTCCTATACCTGGACACATTGTTGGGAATTTGCTTCCATATATACTATGCTTTTTTAAAAGTAAACTTTGAACCCTTAACAGTCTTAAAGGAGGACTCTTAAAGATTCTTGTATAACCATC